>BROG01000504.1:330000-541776 GCA_030159075.1 Atrina japonica | reverse complement strand
AAGCAAGGTCACTTAAGACATTGGCTTTCTTCTTAATAACTCTGGTTGCGGAACAGTCGTCGATGATGTATAGAATCGACTTTTTCTTCTCAGTTAGGAACTATGGGTCATTCGTCTGTCGAATCTTTAACGTCCACTATCCACTGTTTAGTACGCTCTATTCCAAAATATACAACATGTCCGAAAAAAATCTTATATATTGTTTTTTTAGTAAATCTAATACACCGCATCCAGTAGCACCGCATACTATGGCAAAATGGGGATATGTTGCCAATTCCATGCGATCAATGGGTCGTCCTTCTTATCGACATCTGTTTGGATGTGCAACGAAGCCCCTTCACTAATACGAGGGGTGTTCCAAAAAATAATGTCACGTGCATTGCTTCTCCTATACTACAAATGTTCTGATTATTCTAACTTGCTCTGCCCTTTTCAGATACTGATAAACAGCAGACCCAAGGCCATTTCTCGAGCTGTATCTCTTTCCAGATAGGGAGGATCGTAAACTTCTCTAGCTCCAAACATTCGGTCACAACGCGTGTATTGTGAGCGGGTGCATTATCATGCAAAAGTTGGAGGTACCGGAGTCCCGTTTTCGGGTCGCAATTTTGTAGAATTTCTTTAATTTTTTCACAACAACGTTTTTATAGAACTTTCCTGTGACCGTTCTGCATTTTGGCACCGGAATTTGCTTGATGAGACACTTGTTATTGACAAAACCCTTTTCACTTTGCATAATCGCTTGACAATACATGGGGGTCTCGTACTTTTGGTGACCCAAATTCGGTTGGACCTCTTCCGCTTCAGAATAGTAAATTTATTTTATAAAAATCGAAAGGGAGCTTGCATTTATTTTAAGAAACAAACTACCAAAAATTCATTGAAATATGTTGAGGCGTTTTTGAGTTATCGTGCGAAGTGTGAACGACATACAGACGGACGTACGTACGGACGGACAACGGTATACCATAATACGTCCAGTCAAAATTGACGGGCGTATTAAAATTCTTATGAAATCTCAAAAAGGATCCTACGAAATGTATAAAGTTTTGTCAAAAAAAACGCGTAAGCAAACGCGTATGTCCATCTATTTTACATACGTTTGCCTAAGTAAACATCCGAGTCGAAGTACGTTTCATTTAGTACAATATTCTTTGTACTAATATGATAAAATGCATCAAGAGTACGCGTTTGTATCTCTACAAGATCAAACTCTTACTGTGCCATTGCAAATGTCAAGACATTCCGTTCTGGAGGACATGTACAGTGACCGGAGTATTGACTTCCGGTGTGGAACATAAACATCGAATTTAAGACAGCTATGAAAAATAATTATAAACAAGATAATTATCTTTTATAGAGCAAGGGCAACTTTAGATAAAGAAAAGGTGTGTATCCGTACAATATTTTACTTGAACTGAAAACCGTCGTTAAATACACGTGGTAAACATTACAAATGGGGCAACGACTACAACTAACAAATGCCTATAAATGGTGATGCCGTGGTAAAAACTTTTGAACACGTAGTGTAGATATGACGTATCAAGAAGGAATTTTCGTGTGAGCTATTTATAACGCTGTTTCGAAGCTAAACAAAATGGCTTCGCACAAACTTTTTCTGTCACGACCGTAAAGCAGGCGATATTATGTTTTGATGGTGTGAGTTTAAATGGTCGAAAGGCAGTGGAAATGTTGATAGTTGCTATATAGACAAAACTACACGTGTTTCTCTCCGTATCATCAGACTGCTGCACGCAATCGTTGTAGCGGGTGGATTCATGTATGTATGTAAAATATGTGTGGTTTTGTATTTATCATATGCCCCTTATTAATTTTATGTGTACCCGGGAAGAGACCACCGGCCTTCTGCGAGTAAACTGGCAAACTTTCTCACCAAAATCAACTTAGGTTCCAGCAGGACTCGAACCTGCGCTGACCAGAAGTGAGATACTTCATTGTTCAAAGTGGAATGCTTTAACCATTCGACCACGGAGGCCCCACATGCCACTAAAAGGCGTTCCAAACGACATAGTTTCCGGTTTTATACATGGCTTATTAACTCAAAACTGGCCGACTAAGATAAGAAAAATGTAAAAATGAAAAGATTAATTAAAGGTTACATACAAATTGATTTATATCTCACTTCTTTGGAGCGCGCTACCGACTGAGTCAGGCCGGTTTACAAATTATAATAGCAGAGTTTAAATAAAAATAATTTTAGTTTACTGTAACTAACTTAACACTACAATTCATTAAAAACAAATAAAAGTAAAGAATAAATTGACCTTGAATATAATTAAGTGTAACTTACCCAAACCTATGTCTACGTCCCAGACTATCATAGTGTTCATAAAAAATGAAAAAAGACGTAGACATGGATAAAACAAAATCACATATAAATCATTTCGAACAGTTATGACGTGTTTTAATAAACCTTCACCATATCTTCATGTGTATAACTGATTGCGTAAAATAATGTGCTCTAAACAGAATTTCTGCTTACAATGTATGTTTTAAGGGGAAAATCCAACGTATGGAATGTGACAAAGTATCGTCACTACAATTGTAATTAAAATACCAAAGTTTGCTCGAATTCCTTGCAGATAGAATAGGTCTTCAATTAGAACGATCGCCTGTGAAGTACTCGGAAGTAATCATAAGTTAAATTATTACATTTTCTGGTACCAAACTATAAATCTTCAAGATTTCGTTGGGATATATTGCATTAGCATATGTATGAATATTGGCAAATTGGCAAATAATTGACAAAACATCGTCGATATATGTAATTCTTAAAATAAAGATCGCCGCTGGCTTTTTCTTCTTTTGATTCAGAAGCTTCTAATTGAAATCTGCTTTGTTAAAATAAAGGAACAGGTTAGCCAATAAAGGGGCACAATTGGTTTCCATGGAAATGCTGCTGAAAGACTTGGTATCAAAGTATTAAAGATATATTATCTATTAAAAATTACATCATATTTTATATCAACATTAGTGTATTTATGTGTAGAATCATACTGGTGTTGGAAGAAATAAGTATCATAACAACCACTGACTAGATATTTAAATTTTCGGGTACCAAAATTCGGGTATTTTAGTGAAATAACAGTAATCGACGACGTCAAAAAGTCTTTCTTTTTATTTTTTATGTGCAAGGAGTAGTAGAGTAGTATGTTTTGATACTATGAATTTCAGAAAAGTAGTGGGTCTTTAAATTTTCTAAAAGCTTATTAGAATTTTTAAGTATCCACATCTGATAGACAACGCTTCTGGACTAAGCAACTCTACAGTATTACTGAAGTCCTTAACCGTGTCCGTATCTTGGTAAGGTGTAATGATAAATGTTTGTTGGAACATTTGCTGGGCCCTGATATGTACGTGTGCTTATACGGGGTTTTGTGAAGTTTACGCATCCAATATGAATATGGTAGCTCAAAATCAGTGTCAGTAAAAAGTCACTGTATTGGCGCCAGTCGATAGCACACTATACTGATATATCTAGCACTTCAGAAAATTATACCTCTTTTTTCTGCATGCAGTACCCTCCTAGATTTATGGCAGAATCAGAATGTTGCATGCAATATAAAATAGAGAAATCTGAATAAAAATATTGTAAAATATTAGCCTCAAAGATCAAAGGAAGAAAAGCTAGCAATGTCCTTTAATTTGAAATTTAGATATATCTTGACGTTTTGTCAATTAATTATAACAATTTTCATACATGTCAATGCGATATATCCCAGTGAACTAGAAATTAAAGATACAACAGAATCAAGCACACACTCTTCATACTTAGACATTTTACTTAGTATAGACACAGACGGGAAATTGGCAACTAAGCTGTACGACAAACGCGACAATTTCGGCTTTCCCATCGTAAATTTTCCACATTTAAGTAATAGAATCCCACAGTCACCCGCATACGGACCTTATATTTCCCAAATGATCCGATATGCCATGACGTGTTCAACATTTAATATACAGATATAAACTACTCACTGACAAATTAGGGATATCGAAAAACGCGTTTGATGTCAACTTTCCGCAAATTTTACGGTCGGTGTAACAGTTTGTTTGCGATTACTCTGTATCAATAGGTGAAATGTTGCCTTTTTGTTTGCGGTTGTTGAGACGTCTGAACTAATTGTGACGAGGATTCGTTCCTCACATATTTTATTGGACTTGACTCATGGCGGATGTGACCGGTCGACAGGGGATGCTTACTCCTCCATGGCATCTGATCCCACCTCTTGGTTTCCAGAGATCCGTGTTTGTCCATTTTAACAGATTTGTATCTATATTCTGGACACCTTAAAGATTTATACATTGGTATCTGAGATGTTTTATGTTTTAAACATACGAGTACATCCTATTAAAACAAAATAAGAATTATGTTTTATACTTACAATGGTTTCGGGTCGCCGTGGCATTCCAAAATAAGTAAACCTGCTTTCTTACCATGTATTTCCGCAATAAACCCTTGTCGAAAAATTCTTGAGTTTTGTAGTCTAGAGTAAAAGCAGCTATTAAGTTTCAAGCCTTCAAAAATAATTTGAAATAAGTTTTGCACTGATATTTTAATATTTCACATTATGATACTCTTCATTCCTGATAATTAGAGGCATGAAATGATTTTAACAATGAAATGGCGTCTATTTAACTTCCACAGAAAAAATGTTAATTAATAGTTGGTATTCTCTCTTACTTCATCTTGTATCTTTTTGAAATTTGATAGGTTATAATCTTTTATATCTTATACGTATCTATCGCGCATTTACAGAACACCAAGCATGGACCAAATACAACCAACTTAACGCATCTATCACGCATTTACAGAACACAAAGTAAGGACCAAATACAATCAACTTAATGCATCTATCACGCATTTACAAGGCACTCACCCTGGATCAAATACAATGGGTTTAATGCATCTATGAATAATTTACAAGACACCAAGCATGACCCAAATACACTTGCGTAAGAGTATCATATCATAATAAACCTCAATACCATTATGGCTTATGTCAACAAACTTGAAACTGATATTGAGATAAGCTAAAAAGGTATGTGTCACGATACAAATTTATTTTTACGGTTATTTTTAAGTTTATGTTATGAATTCCTGAAGTTCTTGGAAGGATAGAAATGCATACAGTTGAAAAGTTTGCGATAAGATACTAGGTTGTATTTCGAAACGAATCCTGATGACGTTGACTAAATATAAATCTAACACGGAAATATCTTCATCCTTAAAGTTTCTACGCCTAACATATATACCGTGCAATAAGGTTTGTTGGATACCGATGTTTTAAAAGGATGCTGATATGCCTAAAAAAAATTCTGTTCAAATGCAAGCTACAAGATAATCGTTTTCACTGTTTACATTTTACCTATTTTCACTTGTCGCATGAATATATTTGTCCCTCAATCCTTCCACTGTTAGTCATGCAACAAATTCACATTCTTCCTTGGTATTTTGCATATTCCGAACTTAACCTGACCGTTTCTTGTTTCATCAGGCATGTTCTGGTGTACCGCCGTATGTTGAACCAATATTGCGTGAAAATCACTACCTGAATGCCTTTGAACAGTTAAATCTGCCATGGAATATCTGAAAGAATTTATTAAATTCAAAGCATCAATTCTGCCGAAAATTATGGTAATAAAATTGATTAATCCGTTTTTAATATAATTTCATCTTTTCATACAAAACTAAAAATCCTCAAATTTGGCATTTGTAATTCAGTTTTATACATGTATATAAACCTTGATGATTACCGGATGCTTTCTCGGTATGTTATCAACATGTGACTTAACTTGGAATGCAAAACATAGGGAAAGTTACTCTATATTAATAATTTAGTCGCAATTTTAATTCTGCAAATGTGGATCTTTAATACTTTGTGGGTACTTCCATCATACTAAACGTTCCAAATACATCGACAAAATTTATTAGAGTCTGTTCATAACGTCCACAACCGTCAACATTAAAATTCCAGTACCATAGTCCACACAGGAATCAGTCCTTGTATATCTTGTAAATGGGTAATTTTTGCCAAATTCAGGTAGACAATTAATTACGATTCGGTCACATTCCAATAAGAACTGGAATACTTAAACGCACTGATCGATCCATGGACATAATGATGACGGATCTGCAGTTCTAACTGATGTTTTGAGACACAAGGCTCCAATGATGGACAATAATATGTAGGACTTGTATTCCTAGAAGACTTGACAACTCACTATTTGTCAAATACATATTTCGTTTATTTATTGTAATGGAACATCTGACTTGGCACATACGATTAGGTAATACAGGTGTATGACTTCATATATTTCATGGTTGCAGTAATCTATGGTTCATTCTTCTTTTAAGATTCATGGTTACCACAAGAGTTGCAAGCTGTTGTTCTGTATTGAAAGGGAATATGGTGCTTTGTGTTGAAAGGAATATGGTGTTTTGTATTGAAAGGGGCGTTCTGTATTGAAAGGGGTGTTCTGTATTGAAAGGGAATATGGCGCTTTGTATTGAAATGAAATATTGTGCTCTTTATTAAAAGGGGATATGGCGCTCCGTTTTGAAAGGGAATACGATACTATGTATTGTACCTACAACAGATGCTGATTTTGAGCTACCATTTTTATATTGGATACCTAAACTTCACAAAAGCCATATAAGCAGAAGTACAGAGCAGAATCCATTACATGTTCTACCAAACCTTTTTCTTTACTCCTTAACACGATACTGACAGCCGTTAAGGAGAAACGTCAGCAATAGTGTACAGTTGCTTATTCCAGAAGCGGTCTAAATCAGATGTGGATACTTTAAAATTCTAAACAAATTTTAGAAAATTTGAAAGCACACAATTTTTCTCACAGTATCAAAACATACGGCTTCTCTACTCTTTACATAACGATTCCACATAAAAAATGATAACCAGACTTTTTAGCATCATAGACAACTGTTTTCTTCACCGAAGGTGGTACCTGAAAATTTAAATATCTAGTGATCGGTTATTTTGTCCAACAACGCTCTGATTCTACACATAAATACACTGATGTTGATATAAAAAAGATGCTGGATATATTTGTAATTTTTGGAGTGTCTTTCAACAAACTGTCGGCATTCCTATGGGAACCAAATGTGCCCATTTATTGGTTGATCTGTTCCTTATTCATACGAAGCAGACTTTATTAAAACACTGCTGAATCAAAAGATGAAAAAGATAGCAGACACTGCTGAATTTAAAGAAGAAAAAGCTAGCTGTGTCCTTTAATTTGACATTTAGATATATCGACGACGTTTTGTAAATTAATAATATCAACTTTCATACATATGTCAATGCGATACATCCTAGCGAACTAGAAATTAAAGATACAACAGAAGCAAGTACACTCGCTTCATACTTAGACATTTCACTTACCATAGACACAGACTGGGAATTAACAACTAAGCTATGCAACCAACGATTTCGGCTTTCCCATCGTAAATTGTCCACATTTAAGTAGTGATATCCACAATCAACCGCATATGGAGTTTAGATTTCAGAAATGATCCGATATGAAAGAGCTTATTAAACATATGAACATTTCATTGCAAATTGTGACGAGGATTCATTCCTCACGTATTTCATTTTGATTTGACTGTGGACTCAAGGCTGGTGTGACTGGGAATACTCCTCTATGGCACCTGATCCCACCTCTCGATTTCCAGAGGTCCGTGTTCGTCCAATTTCTCGAGATCAACCTATTTATTTTCAGTTAAACCTAGTTTTTCTCCAGTTAAAGTGGGTTACGAGTTCAACCTAATTTTTCTCCAGTTAATCCTAGTTTTTCTCGTAACTCACATTTACTGGATTAACTGCACCAAAGTCATATTCATACTCATTAATGTGATTGTGATGGAGTGAAATATAGTTTTTCTCAGGTATATGGCACGCCGAAATCACATGAATGAGTTAATCTAGGTTTTTTTCAGTTAAACTTAGTTTTTCTCAGTTAAACCTAGTGTTTCTTGAGTTAATGTGGGTTACGAGTTAAAGCTCGTAACTCACATTTACTGGATTAACTGCACCAAAGTCATATTCATACTCATTAATGTGATTGTGATGGAGTGAAATATAGTTTTTCTCAGGTATATGGCACGCCGAAATCACATGAATGAGTTAATCTAGGTTTTTTTCAGTTAAACTTAGTTTTTCTCCAGTTAACCCTAGTTTTTCTCGTAACAGTAGCATATGTCCCATGCTTCACAGCACCTTTTTCCGAGAAAACCCAGATTTCCAGGAATCGCAGTGATATATAACGTATTCACGGGTCTGGTGATCGCCGGGGTAAATTACACACGATAGATAACTGGACCCGGTCGTTCAATTTTTTCACCCGCAGCGATAGATGGGGTGCAGGTGTCCAATGACTTAGAGTAAAAAATTTGAAATAAAGTTTCAGATTTTAGATGAGTAATTGGAGATATGGATTGCAAACGGAGTATTTTTGAGAAGATAACAAGGAAGATGATCGCAGAAGGTTATGAAGAACCTATTTGGGTCGGGGAGATAGACCAAGCCCTAATAGACAAGGAACTGGAGATAGAAGTGGTTGAAGCCCTAGCCCCATTAGACGAGGAGGACCTCGAGGAGGAACTAGCCATATACGACGAGGAGGAACGAGCCTATTTAAAAGCGGAGATAGCCGCGGTGGCACGGGAGTGGGCACAAGCCGCGGAGGATGACGATGAGTTTTTTTCGGACGAGGAGGGTAGATGAAAGGGAAGGTGAGGATATAAAAATTTGGGTAAGTACTAAAATTTATATTTTACAAAAAATATAAATTATTGCATAAACTTGTACCTCGTCGGTTGTTCCGTCCGCAAGATCAGTTTGGAGTGTTTGTGCTGCGACAGCTCGTGCTTGCAGGTGTCCAATGACATAGTGTTAAAAAACTTGAAAACGCGTTAAACAATTTAACAGCTATTTAAAAAACATGTCTATCGAGCGGTTATTGGATTTACCGACCCCACCCAAGATGTCTATTACGACACAATATATCGAGCCGTTATTGGATCTACCGATCCCGCCCGATTTTAAAAAAAACTTTTTTAAAGCCCAAACGTGTATACACGGGGCAGACCTATCGTTTTGATAAAATTTCCTCGACAAGTAGGTTAAAGTTTGGCACCACTTTTGACGACTATAAAGTAGTCCTATTGAGGGAAAGGGTTGTCGATATAGACCGTTTATTTCTACACCTCGTGAGGTCGGTGATAAACGATAGAGGTTTACAAAATGGCGATAAATTTCGCATCATCATCAATCACCCGAAATTCCCGAAAATGTTCAGTACGAAATATATCACCGTCTCGAGGGATTTAGCCAAAGATTTATTCAAAGCACTGAAAGACTATATAGAATATTACGAGGGTACCCCATAGAAGAAGTAGAAATAGTCGTCCCAGTCTACGACAATGCCAAGAGGGAAGGGGAGACCCAAAGAACCGGTGACAAAGACGACTTCGTCGTCGAAAAGAAGTATCATCACGATTAAAAACGACGACACTACGTGTTTGGCACGAGCCATCGTGACGGCGGTTGCCAACAAACATAAAGATAAATGGACGAGATCCCAACTTTACGACGGTTTCAACGGTAGTCAAAAATTACAAAGGGTCGAAGTGTTAAAACTGCACGAAGAAGCGGGAGTTCCCGTCCGGGATCACGGTTGTACCTTAGAAGACGTGAAAGAGTTTGCCGATCACTTGGGCGTGCAGATCAACATAGTGGACGGTGATCAGTTCAACGAGATCATCTATACGACCGAAGGAAGCGACGACGACGCGATATATCTGTACAAGAATAAAAATCACTTCGACGTGATCACGACCATGACGGGAATTTTGGGGTAAAAGATATTACTGTCATACTTGTAAAAAATCGTACTATTAAACGAGATCGCCACAGATGTCCTGAAAAGTGTTTATCGTGCTTCGGTTATAATTGCCCCGGTGGTGAAAGGAAAGTGTGCGACGATTGTAACAGAACGTTTTTCGGCGAAGAATGTTTTAAGGAACATAAACGCGTCAGAGGCACGAGAGACGGCGAAACGGACATTGTTTGTTTAATCGTTCAGAAATATTTAGAGTGTGAACGGGTGGTCAAAGACTTGAAGGCCCATATATGCGGTCATTCCGACTGCCCGAATTGTAAACACTATGGCGACATGACCACACACAAGTGTTTCATGCTCAAGAAACGATGTAAGGGTGGAAAGTGCAGATCGTCAGAGTGTACGAACGATAAAAAATGTTACAGTTGTAAAATGCGAACGACGAATTATTATTTTTACGACATAGAAGCGACACAAGACACCGGCGTTCACATACCGAATCTAATCTAATCTAATGGAGTTTAACGGCCGACAACACGAATTTTCTACGGTAGACGATTTTTGCGAGTTTGTTTTGGACAAAAAGGGCACGTTCATAGCACACAATGCGAAAGCATACGACGCGCAGTTTTTGTTAAAATATTTCGTGGAGCATAACGTTAAACCCTATTGCATTTACAACGGTACGAAGATCATGTACATGGAAGTCGGAACCATTCGCTTTATCGATTCCATAAATTTTGTCCAATCTGCTCTGGCAGAGTTTCCGAAAACGTTTGGTTTGACCGAACTCAAAAAGGGTTATTTTCCTCATTATTTCAACAAGCCGTGTCACCAAAATCACGTGGGAACGTTACCTAGCAAAAAACACTACGGTTTCGATTATATGAGCGTTCGCAATAGGAAAGAGTTTTTAGCATGGTACGACGCGCGAAAGAACGACGTGTTTGATTTCCAGAAAGAATTGAGGGACTACTGCACGTCCGACGTCGACATATTACGACGGTCCATGTTGAAATTCAGGGAAGACTTTTTCGAGCTGGAAAATATAGATCCGTTACAGTACGTGACGATAGCGTCCGTGTGCATGACCGTTTATAGAAGCAATTACATGCCCGAAAAAACGATAGCCGTCCATAACGATAACGTCGCTCACGAAACGTACAGCGCGAAATCCATTTCTTGGCTGGATCACGTGGCCGAGAGAGATGACGTCGTCATTCGACACGCGTTGAACGGCGGCGAGGTGAATCTGCCTGACATCGGTAAAGTCGACGGGTATTGCAAAGACGCGAGGACGGTTTACGAATTTCAAGGGTGTTTCTGGCACGGTTGCGAAAAGTGTTACCCGCGAGACACCGTCAATAACAAGAACCAACTAGACATGGAAACGATCAGAAAACGAACCGCCGCGAAAAACGAGAAGATAAGACGGGCCGGTTACGAGTTAATCCAGGCCTGGGAATGCAATACAACAGGTATAAAAAGTAAAGAGATCGTGACGCCGTTAAATCCCCGAGATGCCTTTTTCGGCGGTAGAACAAACGTGACCAAGTTAATTTACGATTTGGACGGAAGAGAAAAGGGACGATACGTCGACTTTGTTAGTTTGTACCCAACGGTTCAGTTTTATAAGACCTACCCGGTCGGGCATCCCACTAAACTCTATAACCCGGAGCGCATCGATCGAGATTGGTTGGGGTTCGTCAAATGTAAAGTCGTACCGCCCCAGAAATTATATCATCCCGTCTTACCCGTCAAAATGAAATGAGGAGATGCAGAAAAACTTTTGTTCCTGCTGTGTAAGACGTGTGCCGAACAACAGATGAAGACGACGTGCGAACACGCCGACGAACAGAGGTCTTTTGTGGGAACGTGGTGTACTCCCGAGCTATTCAAGGCCTTGGATAAAGGGTACGAGATAGAGAAAATTTACGAAGTTTGGGATTTTCTCTACACCAGCGAGGACACGGACCTCTTCAAAGAATACGTGAAGAACTTTATGAAAATCAAGATGGAAAGTTCCGGATTAAAGGTCGGTCCGGGCACCTCCTACGAATCGGAAGAACGGTATAAAAAAATGGTCAAAGAACGATTGGGTATCGACTTGGGTAAAATAGAGTATAATCCGGGCATGCGCGCAATCTCTAAATTATGTTTCAACTCTCTCTGGGGTAAATTCGGTCAAAGGGTCAACATGAAACAAACTAAATACGTTAACGAACCGAAAGAATTCTATACCCTATTACTGGACGACACGATAGACAATCTCAACATTCAGTTTATCAACGACGACATGGTCCAGATGTCTTACGATTTAAAGGGACAATTCGTTGACAAGGGCAAGGATGTCAACATCTTCATAGCGTGTTATACGACGGTGCACGCCAGAACCATGTTATACGACGTGTTGGACAAACTCGACGATAGGGTTTTGGGACTTGACACCGATAGCGTGTGGTACGTCGATCGCGACGACGGGCGATAACTTGGGCGATTTGACGGACAAATTAAGCGGCGATTTTATAACGTCGTGGTGTGCCACCGGACCCAAATCTTATTCGTACGAAACGAACGCTGGTAAAAAGGTGTGTAAGGTCAAGGGGTTTAGTCTGAATTACGAAAATTCTCTTTACATCAACCGAGACACGATGACCGACATCGTCAAAGAAACGCGTCAGAGGATTACGACCGTCCGAGAAAACGCCATCACGAGATATTCCAAAACCAAACGAATAGTGAATCGATACCAGTAGAAAGAGTTTACGTTGTGTTACAATAAACGGGTGATGACGGACGGATACGAAACGCTTCCCTACGGGTATTAAAATTTATTAATAAATGTATTAATAAATTCTTTAATCGACAACCAACAATTCCTCTCGGACGAACGTTCTTTGCGGCGCCGGTTCCTTGAGATGATACATGTAGATGCCCTGCATTCTAAAATGTCTGTCTATGTCGTGTTTATCGACGCTCCAGATGGGGTCAGTGGCCCTTTTTTTACCGCCTTCCAATTCGCCCGGTTGATACAGATATCTTACTTTCGAAAAGGGGTTGATGGGTGGTTGAACTTTATCGACGGGTTCTACCTTTTCGGGCGGGTTGGTCTCTTCGTTGATCGTTTTTACGACTTCCTGTAAACGCTTCACCCATTCTCTGTTTCTGTCCTTAGATTTCATCTCTTGATCGTATTGATAGCTCAACAACTGTTCTCCCAACGTTCTATTAAATCGTTCGACGATGGCTTGGTCGCGATGAATGTCGACTCTTCCCCTTCTTATTCTCGCGTCGTGTCTAGCCATGAGTTTGGAGACGACGCCCATGAATTCGCGACTGGGATCGACCTGTAGTACCTTCGGAAACGTTAAACGTCTTTCGTAAATCTTTTCGAAAGTGTCGGCCACTTCTTTACTGTCTTTGCTCGTCAACGGTTCCGCTTCTTTGTGACGAGTGCCCACGTCGACCAACGTCAACGCGTATTTGTACGTTTTCCCACCCACCTTATCGTGTGGTAAAAACAACAGATCGGCCTGGTGAGTGTCGTTTTCTTTCGCGTTTTCGAATCGGGGTCGCACGATTTTCTTGGGGGCGGGCAGATAGATTTGCCACACGTCTTGTTTTTTCAGGAACTCCAACGCCTCCCTTTCGTCGACGTTAGCCGCCTTGGCCAATTTCTCGATGGCCGCCTTTCCTTTCCAATAGTGTTTGTAATAGATCTCTTCCATTTTACATTAGGCGACATATTTTTTTACGCCATAGAACACTAATCCCGTTCCGATCAACACGAAGAGGATTTCTTTATCTTTTTGCTCTTCGGAGGGTTGATAGAAATCGCTCAACGTCGGTTCGGGAGACATCTCCTCTTCACCCATCGTCTGCGAGTAGAGTGACATGGCGGCGTCCACTTCTTTGTAGGTGTACAGCGCGTGTCCTTCTTTTTTCAGTCTCTCGTTTAAAAAATCTAATCGTTTCGTGCGTTCGTGATTCCATTCGTCTCTGGCCCTGGTCATCGCCTCGTCGTGTCTCTTTTGTTCGTCGTGATTCGAAAATAAAAATTGCGATCCGGAAAACGCCAGGGCGTTGACCAATGCACCACCTACCATCATCGCGATTGTTGCCATTTCGTTAACGGTTTATTTTATTTCATGATATCGGCGGGGATGATTCCCTTCTTGACCAACATGTCCTTGGTGTAATTGGCGAGAGCAAATTCGACGAGGATCATCCCAAAGTCCTTCGGGTTGAAATCCATCTTGGGCGTCGGCATCTTTAAGAATTTATTGGAAAGTTGCGCGTATCCGATGGCAAATCCCGTATTATCTCCACGGCATGGGTCGTAAGCTTCAAAACATCAGCCAAGGCGTCGACGTCCGAATCGAGAAAACTCCCAAAATCGATACCGATCCCTTAGACGTTTACATTTTCGTCGTCAAAGACGGACAGATCAACATGTCAAACGGCCGTTTCGCGAGCGTTATATCTTAAAAAATTTGAAGTCATTAAAAAATGTACATTCATCAACCTCATTCTGCCATGATCGTGGGCGCCACCGGTTGCGGAAAGACAGAGTTTGTCCTCGATCTGTTGGAAGACGAATACAAAGATTTCTTCGAGCACATCGTGATACTGTGCCCCTCGATCGATTTCAACAAGGCCTACAGATCGAGAAAATGGATTGGGGACGATGTCAAACACCCGAAAGACAAACGTGTCGTCATCGTCAACCCCGTGTCGAAAAAGGGGGAGGAGAAATTGCAGGACCTGTTGCGACTCTTTTACGACAAATACAAGGGGGCGTCCACGTTGTACATCATCGACTGTAGATAAAAAAGAAAGCGGACGCCCTGTCCATGTTGGCGTTTTCGGGGAGACACGCCAACCAGTCCGTGTGGGTATTGACGCAGAGATATAATAGCGCGTCCAAAGATTTCCGCACGCAGGTCAAGTGGGTCGCGCTCTTCTACACCAAAGACAAGTTTAGCTACAACGAATGCTTGGACGAGAACGACGTCGTCCCCGACAAGGATAAGAGACGTCTCAAGCACGAGCTGTCGCAGCGCAAACACTCCAAGCTGATCTTGCGGACGGAACAACCGACGGAGTACAAGTTTATGCAATAATTTATATTTTTTTGTAAAATATAAATTTTAGTACTTTTTTTATAACGGTTTCTTTTATCGCACCACTCAAGATGCAGTTTTTTAAATAACTAATAGAATTTCATACATTCTTCATAATGTAGATCCTCAATCTCTTCCTCAATAAAAACAAAATCCACGGAAAGCTCAATCTCTTCAACGCTCTCATCCTCCATGGCAAAAGATTCGAATGCTAAAACACCCCAAACATTACAAAACGGCGTGCTGTAATCGATTGGTTCAACAACGCAACTCTTCCTTCCCATAGAATCAGGACTTTTTAATCCTTTTAAAAAAGGAGATCCTTCACGTGTTTTGGGACAAATATAATAATTTTTAGTGATGGTACTCTGTAAAATTTTAATTTTTTCAAATTCCAGCTCATCCTTGAATATTTTACTGCGTTCATTGTCAATAAATTCTTCAATCTGTTTGATAACTAGCACAAATGTTTCATGTTTCTTTGCATCAATTCTCATCGTAACACAACCAGACCGCCAGGGTTCACGCCCGGCTATTAAGACGGGAGTTAGTAATCTAAGAGGTTTGTCATCGTACAATATATCCCAAAACATCCCTTCACTATATTCGATGCGTAACTTCTTTTGGTCGAATTGATCGACATCAACTGTACATCCGTTCCGCGCCATTTCTACTTACCTCATCTAAAATCTGAATACAATTTCAAATTTTTTACACTATGTCATTGGACACCTGCGACCCCATCTATCGCTGCGGGTGAAAAAATTGAACGACCGGGTCCAGTTATCTATCGTGTGTAATTTACCCCGGCGATCACCAGACCGGTGAATACGTTATATATCATCATCTATATATAACTGCGATTCCTGGAAGTCTGGGTGTGTTTCGTTTTTTCGGAAAAAGGTGCTGTGAAGTATGGGACATATACTACTCGTAACCCTCATTAACTGGAGAAAAAATAGGTTTAGCTGAGAAAAAACAGAATAAACTCATTTATGTGATTTTGGCGCATTAAAACCTAGTTTTTCTCGCTGTTCGACTAAAAATACATTGATGATATCATAAATTTATGTAACGTGCAATTTCATTGGCTGATGCAGTTGAACTCTTTAGAACATGAAAATATGAACGAGTACTGCAAGTGACTTACCGGGAGAAGAGGTACGTTCTTTAATGTGCACATAAGAAGCCGTATTATTGTAAAATATTTGATCATCATGATAAGTCCGCGGTTTGTGACAGGTGTAACATCAACAGGAAACATTAAGCCTAAATCAGTCATATCTTCCATATCCATTGCGGCCGGACCGGTGCTTATACCGTACCCCTTCTTCTCGGAATTCTAGTGTCTGTGTTAAAGAGTAAGGCTCCCCCAGAGCCAGACTTCCCCCGGCGGTCCTACTCTAGAGTGAGTCTTCCCCCGGCGGTTTTGACTAAGAGTGAGACTTCTTCTTGGGAAGTTTCACTCCAGTCCAGAGCTGGACCCCCTCTTCCGCGGCTTGTATAAAGAAAATGCTCATTGTTTGATTGTACGGGTAATGGTAAATGTCGAAATATGCCGAAGTGTACATGAAATGTCGAAATGTAGTATAGAAACGTTGAAATCATGGAGTGTAAAAATGTTAAAATGTTAATTATTTTAATACATTACATAGGCGTCGGAGCCGGGGGGGGGGGGGGGGGGGTTAGCCCCCCCCCCCCCCCCACTTATTTTGCAAAGATAGGCATAGGTGTTGAAAATTGGGGCTTAGCCCCCAAGATGTTTCTGGCGTGTGTGTGTTTTAAGTTGGTTTAGCCCCCCCACTTCTGGCGTGTGTGTGTTTTAAGTTGGTTTAGCCCCCCCACTTTCAATTTGCTTCCGACGCCTATGCATTAGACACATTTATTTACATCTGGAATAATATGAAGCCCAAATCAACAATTATGTTAGCATAATCACACCCAGTCAGTTTGTTTTCATGTGAAGGTCGCAAATATACATTTGTATTTACACACAGGGTTATGGGGTCTATAAGGAATATATTTGCATAACTTCAAGCCTATGGTTTCAGAGTTATGTTGTCACTCAAGTGAAATGTATCTGAAATATGTAAAATGGATAGTATTGCTATAGAAATGGGTGTAATTCTTGGTTAAAATCAATATTTAAACAGATTCCAAATGAAGTAAATATAAATATACAGAAATAATTTTAAAGTCTGTTCAACCACAGAATATATGCACTCCCTAATGTAACATGGTAAAGCTGATGAAGTAAGGGAGACTTCTCAGACAGAATGTGAATAAAAAATAGTCATCTTTGTTGTAAAGTTAAATATGCTGCAATTCTTACTCTTCTGTCGTGAGAAGATTTTTTTTTCTTTGGCACTAGTAAAGACAGAATGTAGATTCTATATGTGAATTTAACTAAAAAATTGCTAGAAATTTAACTATTGTAAAAGGTTTACTATATGTATAGATTCAAAATCTGGAAAAGATTTATATGTAACATTTTTAAAATGAACTAAATTTCTTTAAAAATGTGTACATATATAAGTCTGATTAGTTTAGGGAAAACTATATTTCGGCAGACCAACCCTCCATTTCCACGCCAACTATTACCCTTGAACATATAGGCCTCTGCAGGCATCGCTGTCAAAGCTCATGCTGACATGAATTTAATGTTATATTTTTATTTCTGAACTTAAAATCATTCTAGAAGATATATCAGTACATATATCGTCTCAAAATACCCTACATTTCGTCATTTTTGTATTACATTTTTACATTTTTTGTACATTTCGATATTTACCATTACCGGGATAGTACAGTACAAAGATGAGTAATTTCACTACTGGAAGTATCAGTAAGTAAAGTCTGGAAATTTGTATTGTACCAATACCAGTATGGCATGAAAGGCCGTTGAACTAACACAATGACCACTTCCACTTTAAAAGTCATTTTTAATGTGTAAGGGTGCATATGAATACCATAATTACAACTGTTTACAAAACTTACCAAATATATTGCTGAAATAACTGAATAATGATAAGTACTAGCATTTACGGGTCAATTGAATTGAACGCTCTGAAATTTATACCATAACCTAATCAAATATTATTTGTGGGAAATTTTCTATTATACTGGTTAATTGACTTATTTTACCTTAGAATCAGCCTGTTAATTGACATTTACGTGATTTGACTAGAATAAAGACATTTATACTGATCAATTGAATTGAGTCCATTGAATTTACCATTGTGGAATTCATACAAGAACCAAGAACCTTTACTGTTCAATATTCAATTCAGATACTTTCAATTATGCTGCTTAAATGATTTTATTTTAATGTTATTTAGTTTAACATTTAGTATACATGTAAAATCCCTTTGATTAATGCTGTGTAAATTTTAAAAGAATTTTTTTTTTTATTTGTTGGGATTTAATATGTTAACCTGTTTTATACCAACCAAAGTACTCATCAGATGGCTTAACCCAATTATGGCTATATATACATGTATGTACTGCCGTATATATATATCTCAAATCATACGTAGGACTCTCACATGTATTGTTATTTTCACCAGAACAGTTAAGCCATCCTGTAGTCGGTAGCATGACGCTCAACTCTTGATCGTGAGGTATTAAGAAAAAATCGAGTCCAGCCGGCGGCAGGTTGGCTTCCTGCCCTTCGGATGAGACAGTAAAATCCGAGGTCCTGTGTCATAGTAGGTATCGGCACATTAAAGAACCCTCACTGCTCAATTGCTTTAAGTGCCGAGCATAGCAAATTTTAAAGCCCTTCACCGGCATGTGGTGACTTCTCCATATGCGTGAAAGATTCTTGAGTAGGACATTAAACAAAAAAGAAACAAACAAACACCCAGAACAGTTTATTACAAATTTTATAACTTTTCAATAGAACAGCTAGGAAATCATTTACAACATTATAATGTTTTTAGCCTTTCCCTGTCTATCCAGGATGTCTGTCTTGAATAAACATTCTCTTGAAATTTGTTGTTTTAATAATTACAATATACAATTATGGTCCCCTGTTTTATACCAACCAAAGTACTCATCAGATGGCTTAACCCAATTATGGCTATATATACATGTATGTACTGCCATATATATATATCTCAAATCATACGTAGGACTCTCACATGTATTGTTATTTTCACCAGAACAGTTAAGCCGTCCTGGTTCAGTCGGTAGCATGACGCTCAACTCTTGATCGTGAGGTATTAAGAAAAAATCGAGTCCAGCCGGCGGCAGGTTGGCTTCCTGCCCTTCGGATGAGACAGTAAAATCCGAGGTCCTGTGTCATAGTAGGTATCGGCACATTAAAGAACCCTCACTGCTCAATTGCTTTAAGTGCCGAGCATAGGCCAAATTTTAAAGCCCTTCACCGACATGTGGTGACTTCTCCATATGCGTGAAAGATTCTTGAGTAGGACATTAAACAAAAAGAAACAAACAAACACCCAGAACAGTTTATTACAAATTTTATAACTTTTCAATAGAACAGCTAGGAAATCATTTACAACATTATAATGTTTTTAGCCTTTCCCTGTCTATCCAGGATGTCTGTCTTGAATAAACATTCTCTTGAAATTTGTTGTGTTTTAATAATTACAATATACAATTATGGTCCCCTGTTTTATACCAACCAAAGTACTCATCAGATGGCTTTAACCCAATTATGGCTATATATACATGTATGTACTGCCATATATATATATATCTCAAATCATACGTAGGACTCTCACATGTATTGTTATTTTCACCAGAACAGTTAAGCCGTCCTGGTTCAGTCGGTAGCATGACGCTCAACTCTTGATCGTGAGGTATTAAGAAAAAATCGAGTCCAGCCGGCGGCAGGTTGGCTTCCTGCCCTTCGGATGAGACAGTAAAATCCGAGGTCCTGTGTCATAGTAGGTATCGGCACATTAAAGAACCCTCACTGCTCAATTGCTTTAAGTGCCGAGCATAGGCCAAATTTTAAAGCCCTTCACCGACATGTGGTGACTTCTCCATATGCGTGAAAGATTCTTGAGTAGGACATTAAACAAAAAGAAACAAACAAACACCCAGAACAGTTTATTACAAATTTTATAACTTTTCAATAGAACAGCTAGGAAATCATTTACAACATTATAATGTTTTTAGCCTTTCCCTGTCTATCCAGGATGTCTGTCTTGAATAAACATTCTCTTGAAATTTGTTGTTTTAATAATTACAATATACAATTATGGTCCTCTGTGGAGGGATACATCCCAAATTGTCTCCCTGGGAAGGGTTATTCTCTCCAAGGTGATAAATGTTTTATTATACCGAAATAAACAATGTCAAAAACAAATTTACCAAGACTATTAAATATATTTGAGTACGACATTTTATCTCACTTAATAAGGCATAAGTAAAACCTATAGAAAAGGCGAAAGCATTCATTAGCAGTTTTACATGTTCAGTGGGGTTTTTTTTTTTTTTTTTTTTATTACGTAAATGTCCTGGTCATTCACTCATTGTTTAAATAGAATATTAAGTGGCTGACTGTTTTCCTGGGTGTTAAAACTTACTAAAATTCATGTGTTATTTATAAGTCATGAATTAAATGCAACATCATGCTTTTATGCTATATATAGTTTACTCTGCCTATCTCAGAATAAACCGAATAATAGATGTACTCCCTGATTGGATTCAGTGTACAGTGCGTTCGATTTACATGCACATGGAATTTACCGGCAAGAGATTATTTCCCTGGTATTATTCCCCATTGCCAAAAGTAAGCCAAATGATGGTTACGAGTATAAGCCAATTCACTTGGGTAGGGGTCGGCCAAAACGGGTACGAGCCGGTGGGTATGAGTATGATTGTACAAGTTGACGGTAACCAATTATTTTAAATCGGAGTAGTTCAACTATATGGAGTGTTTTTATCCTCAAAAGTTCAATCCACCAGTATTTAATTGCCACTATTTGCCACTTGTGGGTTTTTTTTTGCCAGGATAGTATTTACCGGTGATAAATGCTGGGGGTGGAATGTATAATTACCACCCAACCTAGACATTAAACATGTAAATGTTTATTTCATAAATTCATACCATTTTTCAGTGAAACATGTTACCCATACATAATTTGTAGATTACATATACACAATACTCACATTGTTTATTTTGTACATAAAATGATACCATGCTGATGCAGAAAAATGCAAAACATGAGACTTTTATAGATATCTATATTGGTGTGAGTCATTGTAGACACTAGACAGCCATGTTCATACCAACATTTAATTACCAAAACATAACAAAATAAGTTTAGTACATGTACATGTAATAAAAAAATTTTGACCTTTTGACCAGCTTTCAAGAACCATTGAAACCATTGGTGTAAATACATTGTACAGTTGTAGGTAATGTAGTTTTGAGATAATTCGATGATTCAGTCCTACATATATAAATGTACATCATGCACATACAGTGTGTATCAGGTGATATATATATATATGTCTGACTTATCATGACATGGTAGGTTTTTTAATGAAAATTTTTTAATAAAATGATAATTTAACTGTTATTTTAACTTTAAGGTAACAACTCTGAGGATGAATTTCAGCAAAACATTAACCCATGTGCAGTAAGACCTAATTCTGCTATTGCGAATATTAGCATGCTAAGAAATTATACAAGACGAACAGGGAGATCTACCATAAAACAAAAGCCGGGTCCCAAAGCCATAACAGTGTGACTTCGTTTTACCTTCTACAATGTACCATAAGACAGTGATCTTCCAAAGTTCAACAAAAAAATAGTTTAAATAGATTAATAGAGGGAATAGGATATGGTAAGGCCATTTCTAATATTTATTGTTTGATATGCCCCATTGGCCAATGAAAAATCAATGTGACACTTGCACTCCTAAAATCTGCCGTATATGCAAACCTTGCATGGGCTTTCCAAATGACATAAATGAATTGTTTTCTACAACTTTTGGCTAATTAACTCAAAACTGATAGACTTTATGTATACAACACATATTAGAAAGTCGTTACGATTTATCTTAGAATTATTGTGACTAAGTACAAGTTTATGTGGTGAAAGGTCAAGGTCACAATATCTTTGGTAAAATAAAATCTCAGTTGCATAGTCATTTCAATTCATTTTATTTCTTTATGCCAAATGGTACATCAGACAATATATATATATATATATATATATATATATATATATATATATATATATATATATATATATATATATATACATGAGCACATCAGAATTCAAACCCAAATTCGTTGTAAATACATTATACAGCATACTCATGGGTGCAGCCATTTGCATTTTCAATTCTCTTCTGACACAGTTAACTTAAAAACAAATCTGACACTTATTCAAAATTTTCCATATCACTAGTTTCTTTCAAAATGATATGAAAATAAGAAAATAAACCTTAATTCCATTTAGTATTTCCAGACAGAAAAGGGAAACTACTTCTCGTCTCACACAGCTGTTTAGTTGTTTCATGCTGCAGAGAATTTTTTTCCATAATCAACTGCATTTATACCCAATGCATTCAAAAAACTGAAAAACAATTCTTATATATATATATATATATATATATACATATATACATATATATATATATATATATATATATATATATATATATATATATATATATAGCTCAGTTGAGCCCCTGGTTTATATTTAATATCTTTTTGTTAACTTGATAATTAGGATGGGTCTAGACAAGTAACAAGAGTTCGCAGAACATTGGAATGGCAGAAAAGAATACGGTATAGAGATAGATATAAAGAAGATATGGAGGAAGTGAGTATTTATTTAACAATAATCAATATAGATATGGTAATGGCACAACCATTTAGAAATTTCATTTTGAGAAGTCCTTTATGACAGTGAACAGGGGGGGGGGGGAGTTACTCCAGTCAAGCTTCATACCTACAACAGTAAGGTCCTTGTGAAGTTTCATCTATTTGTTCATGTCATAACTTCAATATGTTATATAAAAATATTCTATGCTTAAATTATAATAACAACTATGGTTAATAAAGAAAGACAATGTCTTGAAATGTTTCCAATAATTTAAGAGCTAATTAAATGAATTTGAAGTAATTTTTTTTCTCTTTGCTAAGCTCAATGATAGAAACCCAGAAATTATATAACAGATAATTCAAGCATGATGGACATTGAAATTCATTTCCATTTTAAGCTTCGGATCAAAGCTGTTGAGGATTATTTTTGTATTGCCAGTGCAAGAACAAATAGAAAAGTCTGTCTCTAAAAAAAAACACAGTCTGAGGTAAATATCTATATCTTGAAGTTACATAGTGCAATAGATACAAGATATAAACCCTGTGGTGACTTTTCTTCCATTGATGATTTTTAGCCCACCATCAACAGATGGTCTGTCCTTAAACAATTCTTGTTATTGCTATTTCTCAGAAAGTACTGAAGGGATCTTTATGAAATTTGACATAGAGGTTCTCCTTAAGATTTAGTTGTGCAGTGTAAATTGTCACGCAGGTCGGATCACAAAATGGCTACCAGGCAGCCATCTTGGGTTATGACAATTAAAGTTTATCATTACTATTTCTCAGAAAATACTCAACGGATCTTTATGAAATTTGACATAATGGTTCTCTGCTTGAGGTCTAGTTGTGCCGTGTATATTTTCAGGCTGGTCAGATCACAAAATGGCTGCCAGGTGGCCATCTCATATTTTGACAAATAAAATTTGTTATCGCTAAAAGAACAGTTTATCATAGATCAAATGAAGAACATACGATGGTGGGCCCCAAGATCCCTCTGGAATCTCTTGTATCATAATTATCTTGAATTTCACTTCAAAGGTGTTGTTAAATTGATCATGTATGTAAAAAGTTTTCTTTACAAAAAAGTCTCTTTTCTTAGCGACCTTCAATTTTGTTATGAATTCCTTATTCTTGGGTCAGGGAGTCACTATAAGCTTTCTAAAATATTGATATATGCTATGTACATAATCACAATACTTGTAAAAAATTAAACAACAGATGTATGGAATTTATGGTCCCTTGGTAAGGTATTGTTTGATATATATAGTTACATAAACATAATGCACAATCTATAAATTTCTTATACATTTTCTTTACCTATTGACTATCAAAATAAAAATTTATATCATAAGAGAATGAGAAAATGTATTAAAATGACAATTAATCTTGCCACTATTTCTTGAAGAACGGATTTCCTCCCATATAATTCCCTCATTATAATGTTAAAACCCGCATACCGCCATCCGCCGCCAATTCTCCAGTACAAATAGTCATTTATACATGTAAAATCCCTCGAACATATCGCCAGACCAGATAAAAAACAGGTGTGAGTCAAACTGTTAGCCGAAATCAGCTTGTTTACTTCAGACTTCAACTGCAAAGGGGGATAACTCTGATATCGAGTGTCATAAACTAGCATTCGCTTGTATGAACAAAATGTAGAAGTCGGATGAGACCAGCTTCCGAGTGTCACACATCCGTGAGAGTTGGAAAAATCAACACGCCTTGTGTTTACACAGCAATTATCACACGTCGGGATATAATTACGAGTATATAAGATTTATAACCTTAAAGCCTTTGTAATACCAGCCTGTTAAAGAGTTGAAGTAATTAAAGATGAAAGTTAACATTAGAAATACTTCCGGGCTAATGTTAGAAACAGACATAGATTTTCCGGCCGTCGAACCTGTACTGCAACATATTTTGGACGGTTTAATATTGGCCATTTTAATATGGTGGCCAAATTGTCCAAACTTAAACAATAGACAAAATATCCGAATTTACGATAGTGAGTTGTAAACAGGATATGATATAAAACAGGGATTAAAATGTTAAAATGAAAATTACCACACCACAAAAATAGTAAATCTTGATATATTGCCACACCCGTTATACCGCCAAAATTCAGGAAAACAAAAGGTTGCGGTATATCGGGGGATGGGGGTTGAACTGTATTTAAATTGGACCAAAGATGTAAAATTTCCTTTTAAAAGTTTCAAAAAAGACAACTTGAAAGTTTATTTTTACTCATGATTTTTTTTTCATTCTGATCTTGTAGATATTACAGAATTACAAAGCCAAAGACTAAGACTATGAAGTAATCCACCCTGCTGTTGAAATTACAGTCAGACGTGATAACATTGTTGATTATGTTATAAAATCATATAGGAAAACCCTGACTTGGTTCATCACCACCTTACAGTTGCATTTCAATAGAAAAGGCAGCAGTTGATTTAGAGGACTTGACAAGGGAAATGTTTACCTGGTTTTTTTATGTTAGTAATTGCCAAGTTTTTCACTGGACGCATCCACAAAGTCCCAAGAGTTGATTCTAGGGCATTGTTTGATGGAACCTTACAAACAATTGGCAGAATTATCAGTCATGCATTCATTTTGTGCAAATACCTCCCCCTACTATTTCTCCCATTGTTTACATCCTGGGTGGTTCTGGTTTCTGTTCAGATAAATTATTCTGAGTGTCATTCATGTTATTTATGACTGAATCAGACCAGGGCCCGGCACCATAAAACTTAAGAATTACTTAAGTCTAAAAATTTTACTCAAGTGTTGCAAATCCTGAAATCTGATTGGCTAAGCAGGCCAATTTGAGAATATTCTCAGACTTGAGTAAATTCTCAAGTTTTATGGTGCTGGGCCCAGAAGTTGGTGGAGCATCTAATGAAAAATTCCAACTGGGATGCTTTGAGAGCTGAAATAATAAATGTTGTTTCATATGCAGGTTTTGAAGCTCCAACTCAAAACAACTTCAGAAAGATTATTTTGGACCTGGCAAGGATGATCTGTTATGGCTTTCTGATGTGTATATACAGTGCAACTTCTAAAAACCAATCCTTCAAATAAATCAATAAATAAATTTTACCAAAAAATCAGTAACTTAAAATCGGGGCAGAATTTCGACCTGTGTTTTAACGTGTTATGCTTCATTTGACATTTTACGTAATTAACTGGATGTTTTAAATAATATATATTGGAATTGAACAAATGCAGATTTACACAATTCACACACTTCTCTTTAATTTTCCAGATGCATACTTTTATGCACTATCGATAGTTAAAATTGTGTCCTTAAACCTACATCAAACAAAATTATGTCTGCAAGACGATCGGTTTTTGGAAGTTCCACTGTATACCATTATGATGCCCCCGTGACAAAATGTTGAGGGGCATTTTAATTTTCTCGTCTGTCCAGATATAGCTACATGGATTGCTCGGCTATCTCCTACAGTTTGGGAACTACAGATTTTATATTTTGTAGGTTGTTTGTACACATAATGGAGGTGTGCATGACCACAGCATTTTTATTTTTGCCCAATACTCCCAAAATGCCAGGTACATGTATTTGGACATTTTGGTACTAGCTGCATAAAGAGATAATGGTTTGTCCGGCTATCTCCTAGAGTTTTTGAGATACAGCTTATATATGTTTCAGTTGTTTGTACACAGAATGAAGGTGTGAATGTCCACAAGATTTTAATTTTTGGCAAATATTCTCAAAATGCCAGGTAGTTGGACTTTGGTACTAAAAGTCAGAAAGGGGATGTTAGATATTCATAAAAACAAGTAGTTTGACTTCATTTCCTTCTGACTTGGGGGCATCATTTTTTGTCTCAAAATTTCAGGTTGTATTTCAAGATACCCAGTTGATATATCAGTACCCATAACTCTTTCTGATCAATACATAAGTAGGTCATATGTAAATTAAAACTGACTCTGTGATATATGACAGTAGACGAACAGAGGGAGAGTATCATAATTAAACGACAGAGGGAGAGTTATAAGTTTTTTATTAAATGAAAAAATAAGAATTATGAAGTATGCACTACATTTGATATACAGTCAAACTTGTATAAAGGTCACATGACTATAAAGGTCACATTACTATAAAGGTCACATGACTATAAAGGTCATTCAAACATAGCCTTTCTTAACTTTTATATAATGAATAACCTTCCTTATAAATGCCACCTGTCTATAATGGCCACTTTTGCCCGTTCCCTTGAGTGGCCAATATAGACAAGTTTGTACATGTAATATACAAATTTAAAATATCTGATCTCAAAAAGTTTTATTAGTAGTATTTTATCTAGGGGGTAATGATTTAAATTGTAGGAGTGGTTACTTGTGTAGAGTAAATCTAGTACATTTATTATAAATTTCTGAATTTCCATTTTTTTTCCCTAATTGAAGACCACTCAAAAGTTCACAACAGTCTAGTGGAAGAGTGTTCCACTCACAAGTTATTGTAGGCTACATGAAAGTTCTTTGTTTGGGGTAGATTCTGTAACAGCTCTTGTTTCTAAAACATTTTGTGTTATTATACATTACTACAGGATCGAAATTAGAATGTATGCTCCAGTTTTTCCTTTTGTTGTTTTATGTCTGTTGGATTATATTTTATCATCATTTCATTGTCATTTAATGTATGGAATATGAAGTGTTATGATTTGTGACAAAAACTGTTTATAATGAATAAAATATTTATTTCAGTATATCTTGTTTGTCACTCATGAACATTTGAAAGTGGTTTAAATTTCAATAAGAGTTGGCAGCCAGCAAAATCACCCACCTATTATAAAGATTTTTCCATAAGATACTCTGCACCATAAAATAAAGTATACTACATGTAGCCTACGTGTATATATCAATGTTCAAATGATTACTAATGTAGCACAGTCACAATCAAAATCAATAGCAGGAGGTGACTTGAATGAATCAGACAACCTAGAAATACTTTTACTGTTTTATATACAATTTTTGTCGCATTTTCTACTGTACCTGCTAAGTGAATGATGAGTGTCAACATGCCAAATTGAATTGGCAGTGGGAACACTGTAATGGCGGCGTTGTATTGTACATGACCAGCGTTTGTCAGTCCCAACTTTATCTACACATGTCAATATTTCACACTTTGATGCTGGATGGTGATTCCCCTGGTTTTCAAATATGACTGCACTTCAAGGACACCTACATGTATAAAATATGCAAAATTTAACATATTACTATTGTACTAAATGTAATTTAATTACTTAATTCTATTTCAAAATGTTCCTGGCATGTAAGGTTTGAACTTACACTCCAGATAGCATTTCAAGTTCAAGGACCGTCACAGTTACTGAGACAAAGCTGTAACAGTAAAATTGAACCATTGGTCTTTGAAAAGAGCTTGTCTTAAACTTGGTGAAAAAACCTAATATGACATTGATCCCATGATCTTAAAATTTGTCAGAATGAAAAAGGGGACATATTAGATTTAAAACCCTGAATATATTACAAAAATATACCTGCATTGGGATGGTCTCTATTGTATTCTGTTATATTTTTTTTTCCAAGTCCTCATTGCTGATTGTGGTGAACAATGTTTTTATCTGCATGTTATTTTCTTTCATTCTTTGGTGCAAAGTATTTGCATGAATTTTCCCACCAAGAAGTCCTTTTTCTGCTATCTGTTTAACAGTGACACACAGATTAACTAGTTTTTTGTACTTTGGCCATATCAATATCAAGTTGTTTTCTGCCCCTTCCATGAGGATTTGACACTTTTTTGCCTACAATTACATAAAAAGTGGGTAAAATGTGTATACATGTGTGTGTGCCATAGTATATATATATATAAGATTCACAGCAAATTACAATTAGAGGTAAGAACAGAGCTGCTAATTAAAACCTTGTAGCTGGAATACTGAAACCATGTACACCTATAGTCTATCCGTATACATGTACATTAGTGATCATACATAATTACATTATGTAGTCGGAAGGGAAATATATGTAAGCAAATAATAAAACCATCAATACTTGTCTTAAGTAATTTATGGATGTCAAACGAAAATATTGTCAAAATTAGACCCAGACTCCCAGGGTTAAACGTGCCATTTTCATATATTTTTTATGCCAAATTCAGAGGACAAAATCAAACAAATGCAGAATTATTAAGAATACACAGCAATATATATACAGTAGAATCTTTGATTTTAGACTGACAGTTGTCCGCCATATTGTTTTTACGGTAGTCTAGATAGATCTATACAAATGAACACTTCGACGACAGTACATTGATATTATATAAAGAAATGGAAACTTACCATATCGATATATTTCTGTTACATGTGGTGCTCTGAACACTTGGTAAACTGTCTTTAAAGGCTTTAACAGACTGAATGACTTGCTTCAGTTCATTGTCGAGGATTCCACTATGACTATCTTCGAGCCGGTTAAGATTGCGTATAGCATCATCTAGTTCTCGATGTGCATTCCAAAAATCTAGAGATTTAGTAGACAACCGTCTTTCTATCCCTTTAAGAGACTCGTTAATTCGCTCTAAGACGCTAAAAATTAATAGGGTGGTGAGATCGCTGAAGCCTATTCATGATTCATTTACCTCTCTCATCTACTTAACTTAGGCGCCATGAGACGTAATGGGGATTTTTTGTCGAACGTTTTCAGTAGACGGCGAGAAAAACTAGGTTTAACTGCGCCAAAATCACTTTATTAAGTTAAACCTAGTTTTTCTCAGTTAAACAAGGTTTTTCTCGAGAAATTCGAGGATTAATTCATTTATGTGATTTTGGCGCAGTTTAACCTAGTTTTTGTCAGTTAAACCTAATTTTTCTCCAATTAATGAGAAAAACTAGGTTTAACTGGAGAAAAAATAGGTTTAAAGAGAAAAACCAGGATTAACTCATTAATGTGATTTCGGCATGCCATACAGGTAAACTAGGTTTTTCTTGAGATTTTTGTGATTTTGACCCAGTTAAACCTAGTTTTTTCTCAGTTAAACTTAGTTTTTCTCCAGTTAATGTGGGTTGCTGAGAAAAACTAGGTTTAACTTATTAATCCGATGCCATTGAAAATACCGTTACAAAACTCATTATTCCATTGTAGATTTGTTAAATAGGGTGTTAGAGCCAAAATGTAATATATATATCTATATATAGATATCTATATATATCTATATATAGATATATATATATATACATGTATATATATAGATATATATATATATATATATATATATATATAGATAGATAGATAGATAGATAGATATCGTCCAACAACACTCTGTTTCTACACAGAAATACAAAATAATATAACATGATGTTGGAATTTGTAATAGACAATATATTTGTTATGTCCGGAGACATGGTCTTTCAGCAAACTATCGGCATTCCTATGGGAACCAAGTGTACCATTCATTGCCTGACCATTTCCTTTATTCATACAAGGCAGAATTCATTCAGAAACTGCTGAATAAAAAGGAGAAAAAGCTAGCGATGTTCTTTAATTTTACTTTTAGATATATCGACGACGCTTTGTCAATTAATAATGACAATTTTCAATGCGATATATCGAAACAAACAAGAAATTGAAGATACATCAGAATCAAGCACACACGCTTCCTCCAAAAACCATCTGCATATGGCGTTTATATTTCACAAATGATCCGATATGCCAGGCGTGTTCAACATATGAACATTTCATATACAGAGGTAAACTATTTACTGGCATGTTATTGACACAGGGATATCGAAAACCGCAAATTTTACGGTCGGTACTAAATGAAATGCTGAATTGCCTGTTCGATAACAGTTGTTGAGACGTCTGTGCCAATTGTGACGAGGATTCGTTGTTCGCTTATTTCATTTGGATTTGACTGTGGACTCACGGCGGGTGTGACCGGTCAACAGGGGATGCCTACTCCTCCCAGGCACCTGATCCCACCTCTTGATTTCCAGAGGTCCGTGTTTTTTCCAGTTTTTACTAGATGTGTATCTATATCCTAGACATCCTAAAGATTTATACTTTGGTATCTGAGACTTTTATATTTATAGCTAATATATATATATATATATATATATATATATATATATATATATATATATATATATATATATATCATATTCATATTTTGAAGCAACGGAACTAAAAAAAAACTAAAATTATACCTTTACACCATTGTATTAAGCTGGTCTTACAACCCATTGTACGTGCTTCTACGTGTTGTCTACGTACAAAATATTGCAAAATGTGGCAAAATCGCAAGGGACACGAACGGCACACGTACGATTTTTCCCACACGTAGACCGCACGCAATGGCACGTAGAAGAAAATTGGCATGCACATTATTTTCTGCGTGCGCCCTACGATCAGTCAAGCCGCAAGTAGAACGCACGGGGGACGTACGCTTCCCTTACGTTCTCCTTGCGCGTGTCGCAAGTTTCAACAGGAAAGTTGATGGAAAAATATCCTATGGGGCCTACGTGTCACTTGCGTTCTCCGTGGCAACTTCTTACGACTAAAGTGGTCCGTACTTGTCACGTGCGTGTGCCGTCTAGCTCATACGATACACTTACGGGACAAGTACGTGATCTGCTCCAAACGCAATACCTGCAACAAGTTCAGTGGCCAGCACTTTAACAATAGCATCGGAGCCAACGAGACATGGGGCCGAAAAGGAGTAGAGTTAATAAATATGTGTCAATGGCTGCTACAATTAGTTCACAAAGTGTTAAAGCAAACATTATAAATCTTTTAATGACTTTTTGTTAATTCATGTTACTAGTTATTCATGTCACTTGGCTAATAACCATTGGGTCATACATATATAATCCACAGTTAAACTTTCAATTTATTAAACAAGTTTGTAAGTCATACAAGCATCTATGTCACATTGCATGAAAATAAATATATTTCAAAATGAAAGTGTTTACATGTTTATCATTCGGTCTTGCCATGGTAACCGTCCGATGTCACTGTTATAGTAGTCCATTAGGTAGTTTCTTATTTGTTTGCCCTCAAAATTTGGACGACCAGCTGCCGTTAGGTCTGTATCTGTGAGCTGAATATTTACACGCCAGGAACCAGGAATTATGTTTCCTTGATCGTCTTCATAGTCAACTTCATGGGCTTGAAGGCGCGGAAGGCGAGTACGTATGAGGTTGTGGAGGGTAGTGCAGGCTTCAACAACTCTGATCACATTCACCGGATGTTGATGCATGCACGACAGTAAACATCTCCACCGAAGGGCAAGAATACCAAATGCATTTTCTACAACCCGTCGGGCACGGGACAGTCTATAGTTAAATATTCTCTCGTTGTCAGAGAGACATCGGGCACTAAAGGGTTTCATCATGTACTTGCGCAAGGCAAAAGCGTCATCCCCAACAAGGAAGTAAGGTATTTCTCTGTCGTCGCCTGGAAGTGGATATGGATCAGAGAAGGAAAGTCGGCCTTCTTCTAGGGCTGTCATGATACGTGAACCGTTGAACACGCCGGCATCTGATGCTGAACCTGGAGCACCAGTGCAACACCACAGAAACGCCGGCGAACTCTTTGTTGCTTCACACGATTCCTCGCGACCACTAAGGCAACGGCCTCACGGTCTTCCTCCTCCTCCAGCCACCTACGATAGACAAACTGTTCCAATGGTGTAGCCATGCTGATTTCGAAAATAGTCGTGAGGATCAGAACCAAGAAAATCCTGAATGACCTGTAGGGCAAGACAAATGCCGTACGATGCATGTACGTGCATCGTGCAATGGCCGTGAGTGAGTCGTACGATTCAAAAGCACGTACGTGCCGCGTAAGAGAAACGTACGAAAACCGTACATGAAGCGCACTTAACACGCACGAGCCGCACGTTGCACGCACGATCAAAACTGCAGAATTGTCGCACGACACGTGCATTGATCGTACGAGCCACTTGCGTCACACGTACGAGGCACTTGCAAGGCCACAGAAACGCTACGTCCTCTACGGGATCCGCTACGACCAAAAATTTTACAAAACTTGACGGGGCACGTACGTGCAAAAACACGCACGACGGGTTGTAAGACTAGCTTTAGACATGCGCCATTAATTTTGAAATTTCTGTTCACCAAAAACACTGAATCACTTTTCATTGGTACTTGGTGCAAAACATACAAAAACCTCTTGCAGATTACAGGTGGAGCGATATACCCGATTTATACTTTGATATCTGAGACTTTGATATCCATAGCTAATATATCTATTCATATTTTGAAGTAACGCAACTTAAAAAAAAAAACTTAAATTCTATCTTTACACTATTGTATTAGACATGCGCCATTAATAATGAAATTTCAGTATAAGAAATAGGCCAACAAAGCAAACCCAGATATTTTTGTCACGCGTCATTACAATTCTGGTCACAATATTGCTCGGAATACACTGTACATCCACGAACTAGAAGTCTAGTTTTACATATGTTTATACATTTTCATCCATCATATTATCCATTTGAATGTATACAAATGAAAGCTTTCAAAGTAATGGACAAGAGAATTAAAAGACGCCATTTAGTCCCCATTAATTTTCTTTGAAGCACCATGTTTTTCAACAGAATTTCGACATTATGGAAAGATCAGATTTTTATCATCACGAGGAGTACTCTGAAGATAAGGGACCAATATGTAAAATGTTTGAGAATGAGTAAAAGCAAACACATAAAAATAAAGTTACTTCATTTCATTTTATTAAAAATATAATAAGATATAAAAATAACAAAAATGTAGAACCATCATTTACAAATCAAGCATCAATGAGACATTGTTCATAATGCTTAAGCTTGGGAAGTTCTTGATGATAAAAAAAATAATATCATACACTTGCAATAGAAGATGTGTGTGATTTTGAATCGCATTACTTTAAATGAGACGCATTTCCAAATCTTAGTCAGATCATATCAACAGAGAAATTCAGTAGAATTTCAGAAAAACATACCACAGTCCATCTCACTAACACGATTTCACCTATATAAATGCCTTTTTTATTTTGTATTTTATACAACCATTAGATATTTAAAAAATATAATACAAAACGTTTCCTGATATGCCACACTCGTGCCAATACACGAGTAGACAGGTTAAACTTTTCATACTTAAAACTTAATAAGCTCTTCAATGAATTCAAAACACAAGAAGCCAAATAACTGAATTAACAAATCGTGAGGTTGAGACTTTTGAACTAAAGACATTAATCGTAGACGGCAAACCTAAATATGCGAGTCAGGTAAAACTTACCTATACAGAACGGGTCTCTATACCGGAAATGTTGAAATATAAAATTTACTAGACGTGTGATAGATGTACTTTTTTATATATTCCAAAATAAGCATAATCATAGGTCATGATTTAATCAGATCTATCAGCACTGTAATCATATGGTTAACTATAGTCATACTGTAGTGATATTTATAATCTCACACAATCCAGACATCTTATACACGTGTATACACAGTATTCAGAATATGTTGCTGTTGTCAAGAGGAGAGGCGAAGGGATTACTTGTAAACATATATTTATTATTAGCAGAACTTCATTGTAAATGTATAAGAATACCTTCTGTTTTTACAGTGTATACCAGTGTATAATACGATCAGAATACTACATATCAAATAAAATGAAGGATAAAAGATGATCCGTAATCGTGTAAGTTTTTCATTTCAATTTGTGAAATAAAAATATCCGTCCATAATGCATCAAAATTGCCTCAGATACTAACAGATAGTGTAAATCACAAAAACACCTGAGATAACCCATTCAGAGAAACACATTTTGAAAATATATGTGTTGCATAAGATCCAAGTTGGTATTTATTGTACTCCAATCTCGTGGGAATCGTTTTATAGATGTCTAGTTTGGTCCAAGAGTTCAGATCCATGAACTAGGATTATGCCTTGAGATCTGGGTTTAAATATATCTGTACCATAGGAGATTCAATACTATCTTTTCATAACATGAGTTAGCATAAAGATTAAGATTTATATATACAATTTCTAGTACATAGTTTCAATATCATAACAAGATCTTCGGATTACGTCAAAACTGAATCTCTATATCAAGATTTCCTGTATACTGCACTTCATCCATAATTCTTTTAATTACAAAATTTAAGCATTGAAGATTTTGACAATGTTTAAGATTGTTCTGTGATCGTATTAACTGGATAAAGGCACTCAAATGTTAGCAGCATAGTGACAGTCATGGGCATCAACCGTCTGATCAAGAACAGCAAGACTATAATCTGTAAGATACTGGCTTCATTAACAATTCCATCCATAACATATCAGTTACGGTTTTGTTGATGCTATTTATAGAAATATATCAATTGCACATACTCCATGTTACATGGTTTTATAGATATAAAGCGTTCTAACATCTTGTCATGAAATCACACTGAACGCACCTGTAAGTATGTTCGATTTGACAGTTTTCTTTTGATTTGGTAGTTGACCACCAACATAAACTGCTATTTTCCCTGAAATGAATATGACATATACAATGAACAGTAGCATGGAAATGAAAGTCAACAAATGTTATCTATAAAACGAACATGGTATATGCCTAGGGCAGTGTACATAAAGGGAAACAACTTTATATTTATAACATATTTTTTTATGTTTAAGGTCAATCAAGCAATTCATTATCCAGATATTGATTTGAAAACATTTGTCTAACAGCTGATAAAATGAATATTTGACTTACTAATAAGTTTATATGAATTGCTATATAGCGCTATAGATTTTGTATTTTTCACTTTACTATTAGTGACACAATGAATGACAGAAGAAAAGAATCTTTAAATGATGCAGAAACATTATCAACTGTGGATTTAATCACGTTTCATGGTTTTTTGTAAAGGTTAAATGCTCTCTTGTTTTATCTTCAATCATAAGTTTTTAATTTGAGACTTTACTAGCATTATACATGTATATCGATCCTGTACAGGTGTTATTTAAAAAGTAAGACTTCTTTTCTTTAATTCCTTAGGCATAATTCAATAAAAATGAAATCAGGTGTGTATCTCTAATGAACAAACAAGTTTCAAGCTTTCATTCATAAAATCTATGTATGATACAAAATACTTTCTAATTTCACATCAGAGAATAGAATGACTAGCAAAATAAATATCTATATCAATGGTCATGTCTATAAATATCTACTGTGAATTTTACATCAATGAGCTAAGAGAAAGATATATGTATATGATGTTTTTATATTGAAACAATTACAAACGTAATTAGGTCATTCCAAGATTTTTGTATGCTTAGCATCCTCCCTAAAATAAAAAACCTACCGTATATTTCTATCAGGGCAAAAAAATACAAAATGACAGAAAAAACACAAAACATTTTTATGAGAACAAATGCAATTTTATGCATATTTAATTTAACTAAAGAAAAAGAAAATTAGACATATAAAAACTATTTCTTTGGCATACACTAATGAAAAGTCTATGAAATGTAAGTTTATTTTAATGCTATGTTCCAAAACATTTTTTCTCTTGATGTTTTTTTTTGTGGTTTTTTATGATCTCAAAACCTATCTATCAGCAGATGCTAAACAAAGAAAAAATTTGGAATGGCCTTATCTGATAAACCAAGATCAATATCCCACTGGAATTCAGTAAATAAGAGGCACAAGTACCTGGTTCTATTACAAAACCTTTGCCACCGACCCATACATCTAACTGAGTGGATGTAATGTTCAAACTGTATTTCTCTGTTACACCTTTTCCTAATGTTTTTCTCTGAAACCCTGCAAGCTGGTACCTTGGTGTAGGTCCTGTAGAGTTTAACCAAGATATATACATTTGTGTGACCTAAAACAACAAAGAAAATTTGATACATAACATGTAAGAATATGACTGATTATTGATTCCTTTCACTCCAAAATTATAAAACAATAACAATGGGAGGTAAAATTCCGTGGAACAAGTTATATATTGTAGCCTCAAAAAGTCATGAATGGAGAAATTGGAATTTAACTCTTTTTGTTCTTCAACTGTTGACAGTGAAGTTGTAAAATATTTATTCTTTAATGTAAACAGCATGTTGTAAAATCATTAAATTATTTAATCAATTAAATCATGCTGGACTAATATATGAAAATAAAAAAAGTTTGACACACTCCAAGTTTATGACAATCAAACAATGAGCAAGAGATAGAGTTTAGGGAAGTGATATAATTTCTCACAGAGGCTCAAAAAGGGATCAATACATAAAAACAGATTAAGATAGATGGTGATAATAATCATACCCTGTTAACTTTTCCTTTTGAAGTGGTGATATAGTTTTCATTTTGTTTTAAGAGAGACGAAGCTAAAGCCATTCAGTTTTGATTCAGAGCTGATATTAAAAAAAGTAACTTGGGACTGCTTTTCGGGCTGCTGTTTTAAGAAGTAATTTTCAGATGCTGTTTCAAGCATTTATTTAGGGCTACTATTTTAAGAAGTGATTTGGGTTGTTTTAAGTGGTGATTTGGGCAGCTGTTTTTGGAAGTGATTTGAAGTGATGTGGAAAAGTTTACGGACAGAGGACGGACAAAAGGCGATCAGAGCTCATTTAAACCTTTGGTTCAGGTGAGCTAAAAAGTAATCAAATTTATCATAGAAATCAAAACACCCAACATTTACATACTATAAACTTTAAATACATTTTTGGAATATATTACATCGTTAGTGGTAAAACAGAGTCACAATGTAAACAGGTAATACATGAACACCTACCTCTGATCCTGCAAAAAGTCCAATGTTTGTGACTTTAAATGTCACAGTGACATTTCTTCTACCTGTCACAGTTACTGGACTTATGTCAAGGTCACTGTACTGAAATGAAGTATAAGAGAGGCCATAGCCGAATGGGTATAGTGGATCTCCGTTAAAATACCTGTATGTTCTATTTGTCATACTGTAATCTGTCATTGACGGAACCTGTAAAGTAGAAATTCACTATTAGTTACTGAATTGTTTTTCATGTTCCCTAGCAACTGTTTATAAATATAACCAGCACAACAGTAATTTATTATCTTTTGGTACCTTTGTGCATTATGAGTATAAAATAACCAGGTTTTTAGTTTCATTTCATTAAGTTTCAATGTTTTTCCAGCAATCAGCATTTTCTTAACAGGTAAAGTATGTTTTATCATTATTTTTTTCATAATGGAGGAATTAAAATCTATTGACAATATGCAGTTTTGTTTTTCTAGCATTCAGCAATTTCTTTTCAGGTAAAGCATGTGGAGAATTTTTCGGAGTTGGAGAAATAAACATCAATGTGCCGAGGAAAACAGCTTTCTCTCTGCATATAAAATGGAAGCTTTCCAGATAATTATTATAATCAAAATTGAATCAGACAAAACTCCAACTTGTTGTGACCTGATATGACAAAATGTGGCAAAGATAGATGATTTCATTCTTTGGGTGCTCTTTTATTATGATTGCATTCAATCGTAAAATGAGTTTCACACAAATATATACACAAATTTCTCAATTGCATGTAAGCCTACAATGTAAATCAAGCAGTTAAGTGTGTACATTTTCAATTGTTTTGATAAATGCTTGAATAGGTTACAATGATCAGATGTATACATAAATAGAAGAGGAATCAACATTTACACGGAATCTACAGGTGTGACAAGCTTACCTGGTGTTCACTTTTGTACCAGGTATAAGGTAATCTACCTGAAGGGTTACTTTGTGGTGTTGCCATGGTTAACACCATCTGCAATGCTATTCCTGTTGACTGAGCAGGAAAGAAACATTGTAAAATAGCAAGAATTTTATCTGAAGAATCTGCTATTTGTATATCTAATGGTCCTCCACTAAAAAGTATTAACACCACTGCGCCATTAGCTGAAATAAGATAAGAATAATCTCTAATGTCTCTTGCATGCACTGTACATAAAATGGCTGGAAGAGTTTAAAAATTATGAGTTAAGATACTTTGTATCACACTAACACACTCAGTCAGTCAGTCTCTCTCTCTCTCTCTCTCTCTCTCTCTCTCTCTCTCTCTCTCTCTCTCTCTCTCTCTCTCTCTCTCTCTCTCTCTCTCTCTCTCTCTCTCTCTCTCTCTCTCTCTCTCTCTCTCTCTCTCTCTCTCTCTCTCTCTCTCTCTCTCTCTCTCTCTCTCTCTCTCTCTCTCTCTCTCTCTCTCTCTCTCTCTCTCTCTCTCTCTCTCTCTCTCTCTCTCTCTCTGTTTTAGCCTACCATAATGTATAACATCATTCAGAATCTTGTGCTGTTGACCAGGTAAGGACATATCAATTCTGTCATGCATCTCGGCCTCTAGATCTTGACCTGAAGTATATGTAAACAACTTTCTGTAATGTCATTCAAAGCGAAATGTTATCCAATGTAAAACATAAATCCTGTATATGGAATCCATCTACTTGAAATAGTAAATTGTTCTTCTAATACACAATTGTTTACCGCTTCATGCTTCCTTTCTTAGGCTTCAATTAAACAGTTTTTGATGCTGTTATTGTTTTGCTTCACTTGTGCTTTAAGTCACACAGAATGATTTTTCAGTAATCTGGTGGCATTCAGTTTTAATGCAGAGAAAAATTTCAGTTAAAATATATCACTGACCTTTTGTATGTATAAAGGCAAGATCTACCTAATATTTACCTCAGAATATAACAAGACTTACAACCTTATTGGCAAAAGGTGGGAGATTCTGTTATTCATATACAGAGTTCTCAAACCAACTCTCCTTTTTTCTTACAAAAAAATATCCTTTGGCTTGTGGCAAGACATACAAAGGTTACATCTTAAATCATTTTCTTACCTGTTCCAAGACATACAAAGGTTACATCTTAAATCATCTTTTTACCTGTTCCAAGACATAAAAAGGTTACATCTTAAATCATTTTCTTACCTGTTCCAAGACATAAAAAGGTTACATCTTAAATCATCTTTTTACCTGTTCCAAGACATAAAAAGGTTACATCTTAAATCATTTTCTTACCTGTTCCAAGACATACAAATGTTATACCTTAAATCATCTTTTTACCTGTTCCAAGACATACAAAAGTTACATCTTAAATCATCTTCTTACCTGTGCCAAGACATACAAATGTTATACCTTAAATCATCTTTTTACCTCTTCCAAGACATAAAAAGGTTACATCTTAAATCATCTTTTTACCTGTTCCAAGACATACAAATGTTATACCTTAAATCATTTTCTTACCTGTTCCAAGACAAAAAAAGGTTACATCTTAAATCATCTTCTTACCTGTTCCAAGACATAAAAAGATTACATCTTAAATCATCTTCTTACCTGTTCCAAGACATAAAAAGGTTACATCTTAAATCATCTTCTTACCTGTTCCAAGACATAAAAAGGTTACATCTTAAATCATCTTCTTACCTGTTCCAAGACATAAAAAGGTTACATCAGCTTGTGAGACCGCATTAATCACATCTTTTGAGTTGTACAAATAACATTCTGGTTTGGTACAACCAGGTGCAAAGTGTATGACTGAACCAAGTGATGATAACCCTTTCTTTGGCGTAATTACAAATCGGGGATCAACATCTGCTGCATAGTCACCCATTATCTGTGTAGGATTGTCAGCCATTGGTCCCACTATCTGTAAAAAATATATGTGTTGGATAACTTTGTAAATACTTACTAGAAATTTACATAAGTATGTAGATATGTATTACATACATGTATATGAACAAATATTTATTACATTTTTGGTTGTGAAATATAAGGCTTTATTATTTAGATAAATTAGTTATTTTCAGTGTGAAAAATAACACTCCATGCAAAATCAATGTAAACTGTGTTATTTTCACTCGGCCAATCAAAATACTTTTCAAATTTTGGGACTACATGTACTTTTTCCTGTGAGGCAAGAGGAATACATATTTTAAGAATACTCGTACTAGGCACTTGTGTTAAATATTATTACTTTCACATGCAATGAAATAAAAATAACATTCATTAAAAAAATGGCAAATATCCACTATATCTTCCATGTGTTCTCGATATAGTATATACAATGCAGATGTCAAATTATAAACATAGACAATCTTAAAGTACATACCTGTCATGTTGACTTTCGTTTTTCTTTATCAAATGTTGACTTTAATATAATTTGGTCATATAATTTTTAGTTTTCACAGGTGATTTTTTTTTTCAACTTGTAACATAACTATGTTGACTGTAACATGATTATGTTGACTGTAACACAATTAAGATGATATGTGTTATCAGTGTCAACTTGTCATGTAGTTATGTTGATGCCTAAGAAAATTTTATCAACTTGTTATTTCTGTGTTGACTTGTTATCTAGTTATGTAAACTCCTAAGAAAATTATATCAATTTGGTTTTTTTTCTGTTTAGTTGTCATATTGTGATGTTGACCCCTAAGAAGATAATGTTGACCTGTTATTTCTTTGTTGACTTGCAGTATTGTTATGTTTTGAAAAATTGAAAAGTTTGCATAACCAATTGATGAGTTGCAATACACAAGAAGTGACAAACAACATCAGAAAAATTATTTCAAAAGATTTTAAATTCTTGTGGAAACTTACAGCTATAGATTTGAGCTTCTTTATGAGTGGCAGAAAATTATTTCTGTTTTTCAAAAGAACGAAGGACTGGATAGCCGCTTCCAAGGACAGTCTCTGGTGACTGGGACTTTGTATCACAGACATGTTCAAGTAGTTATAGGGATTATTTTCTGGTGGATCAAACTCCCCAAGCCTCATTCTGGTCATGAACAATGGCTTCACTCTGTCCAATAACAGTTCCTCACTTATAAGTCCCTTGTCCACAGCCTGATTTAATACAGAAAAAATTTGGAATTTGTAAGGTGAAAGTTCAAGATTAAGACCAGCATCTGCACATGAAACAGCTGTATCTATCTCATTTTTTGTGTACCAGTGATACAGTAAAACAAACTCCACAGCACCAGAATCACTTATCACAAAGCCTTTAAATCCCCACTCCTTCCTCAAGATATTGGTCAAAAGTTCCTTATTGGCACAAGCGGGCACCCCATTTATACTGAAAAAGATCACGATAATTTAGACGAATACAATCATAGCAACTATCAATCACAGTCACAATAGAAAAAGATGGCCACAACAACCAGCGAATGTACAGATGAGGGGAGATAACTCATATTAAAATGATCAAATTTCTTATCCTGTCACTTATCAGCTGTGAGACAAATTTTTTGTAATAGTTTGATTTTCATAAAATTTATATTGATGCACTGTATTATCAATACCCTCAGTACTTTGACTTAGCACTGCAATTGTATTTCACAGTTATATAAAATGTTTATGTCACTGTGCAGTCAGTCATTTTCTGTACAAATTATAATGAAAATAATTGTAAATGAGGACACATTAAATATTTCATAAATGTTTGAGACAGACATGAGAAGAGAGAGGTTATTTATGAAATTTCAGTAAGTTTTCACAGTACAACAATTATCTATCCAATCTCCCAACTATTGGCAATCAGTGACACATCGAGGCAGTGTTTATAATAAAGTGCATGGTGCAGTGACAGAGTCGGTGTTTTAAAATGATAACTTTCCTGTGACTTTTTAATACATTTCTAATGTAAATTAGAGAAATACACATGGTTATGTTAAAGAAAACAGGTGTATAAATTTAATTGATTTCATTTTAGTAGATTTGATATCGTTTTTGTAAAATAAAATTTTGACAAATATTTTTGAAATTAAAAAAATAACGAGAGGTAACTCTTACATAACTATCTACACAATTTTATGTTTGCTATAACATTATTTCGTTCAGCTTTCATGAAAGGAAGAAACATATCAAACAAATTTACACAGGTGTTTCATAAATTGTTTATCTAAGTAAAACATGTATCATACAGGATTTTTGGTTTCCTATTTTTATAAATAGTATTCATAGAGAAAATACATGTGTCATTCTGGGATATAGCAGTAGCAAAGACCAAATTTTATGTCCCGATTTTAAGCGATTTTTTGAGTGAGCAAAATCTGAATAAATCCCTTTGGAGATTCTGGCGTGTTGCCCCGCCAGACAGAATCTCTGAAGGGATAAGTTTAAAATCCTGATTTACCCCCCACCCCTAAAAAATCACTTAAAATCGGGACAGAAAGTTCGGTGAACTCATTTATGCCCTAATACTGTAGATAGATTGGTAATATATCAAAGAGTTACAAGAGGCCGTATTATGAATTTGCAGTTCCTTGATAGGCCGCTAGTGTCATGTTATGTACGTTCTGGCCATTATTTTACACTACTCGGATTAACTACTGTTAATATACAATGTTTCATTGAATAAATAATAGCGCAGCGGTCAAAATATATACAATGAACCCTCTTTACAACGACCATGTTTGTTCCCATGTAGGAATGACATTATATCGAATTTGTCACTGTAATGAATTTGATGTGTTGGGCATTTCATAGTTAGCTCCCTTGAGTATCATTTACGCATATATTTGTGCATGTAAATAAATAAACTTAAAATAATATTAAAATCTCCATGCAAATATATAAATAAAATTTATGCAAGTTAATCTTGTTAACATCGATGCACAATTACTTTTTTCATTAAATCAGTCATAAATCGGTGATGTCATAAAATGCATGAATCATATACAAAATGCCCGAATGTAATAGTATATCTCCAGATTCTGATTTAGACACTTTATTGCTAAAAATAAAAAATGCAGAGATTGCTGATACATTTCTCTTAAAAATGTGTTTCATAAATAAGTTTTAGTAAAATGTCTACTGCTATTGCAAGCAATGAAATAATTTAAAGATCCGCCATTGTAACCACATCGGAACAAACATGTAGCCTAACTGAACTTGTCAACTATGTGTATTTTTTATTCTTTATTTATCAATCTTATTTTTTCAATTTGTACCCAGCTTGTATTTCACTTCCTGTCAGTTCAGTTGAAACAAAACATACTGATGGTTTATAAACATTAGACCTACTGACGTACAGGTAAGGGCGATTCAAGCGCTAATTGTTGACACCTAGGCCATCACCTATCAGTGGAGATTAGAAAACAATTGACGGTGTAATTGTTTTATTGGCAATTATTTTTACCTATGAGCTCAACCGTGAAGAAAATCAAGAATGATAACAATAGCCAGATCAGCTGGTGGGTTCTCTGTTACGTCGCTGTAAAGAGTTTATTTATACAGAGTTTTGTTTATTTGTTCCCGGAATCTAATGTCGGAGTCGGATACCAAATATTCCGTTGTAATGAGTACTTTTTATGTACATGTACATTTGTTCCCGAGCAATTCTTGTCGGATACCGAATATTCCGTTGTAATGAATGTCGTTGTAAAGCGGGTTCACTGTACATGTATATTCTCAGAGATCGAAATGAAGTAATACTACTACTATATAAAGTTGTGACGGTAATCGAACGTTCCAAAAAGATCGTCAATAAAAAAAAAATTTGAAAACAGCAATAAAATATTCTGAGTCATGGTAATTTCTGTGGGTCGGTCGGTGAGAGGAGAAGAACTGGTAACGGAGTAAAGAGATGACCACTTATGACTATGATAAGAGAAGAGTTGATAATGGAGCAAAGGAATGGCCACTGTGAGAGGCTAATACTAGCAAAATACAGAACCTACATATCTAAGTGTGGAGACAAACATTATTGAAACTCATGTACCCACTATATGTCAAACCTAGGTCATAGGTCAATTGATTTGTGTACCACTTTGTAATAAATTACAGCTTTTAAGACTGCTATAAAAAGGGGCACCTGTTTATACAATGCAGTGTCTGATATGGCATGTTCCTACATATGTACATGTACACAAACATTTGATGCCAAACTCCTGAATTTACTTAACACTGACTTCATGTGAATCATTTTGGTCTGTGTATTTATCTCACAAACAAGAGGTTTGGGGTTTAAATCCAGAACATATTAAGGACTTTATAATGCAGATAAATAGTATTGCTTCTCTAAACACTTAGCACAAGACGTGTGTAATCACAAATCAATTAGATGAGACAACAAACCAGTGTCTCAGGTCACAGAAGATGTGGTGACATAAAGATCCCTTGCACTGGCATCAGTCGATTGCACAAGTCAAAATTTGTCGCATAATTTTTATATGATTTAAAGTGAGAATATAAAAATGGAAAATAGAAGTGTCCATGAATTTGAAAATATAATCTCAATCCATGTGAACTTAGCGTTAAAACACCATATGATCTCCATGTTAAGTTCAGGTAAAATTATATATCAGAAACATAATCTATGAGTCTGATGAATCATATTTAAACCTGAACTCTCACCTGTTGTAACTACACATTAAACCTCCTGCACCAGCATCAACACAGGCTTTGAATTGTGGAAGAAATGTTGTCCTTAAATCTTTTTCACTGACCTACAAAAATGAACTAATTTACAACAGTTGCAAGGTTAATACTGAACCATTTTTTTTTAAACAACAAAACCCAACAAGAGGCCCATGGACCACATCCCTTACCTGAGCTATGTAATATATCTAACAAATTATATATGGTATATGATAGGAATCTCAATTTTCAAATTATTATAAAAGTTGTGATCTGAAGTGAACTAAAATTGAATGAAATTGAAAATGAAAATTAATTTTTCTGATTTCTATGAAAACACAAATTTGGATCATACATCCATATATACCAGTTACCACTCGGATGCAAAAACTTATTCAACAAAAGGCAGCAGGACTGGAAGACATGATTTTCAAAGAGGATACCCTCTGGGACCTATTTGGCACACCCTGGATCCACCTCTGAGCTGATCTGGCTAAAATACAAAACTTGATAAGGGACCTTGCAGACTTGCTTCCTTGTAAAGTTTTGACAAAATCCATTAAGAGGTTTTGAAGAATATGCAGACAGTGTGAAAAATTACCCACATCCCTCATTTTTGCATTCTTAAGAAATTCATAAAAGCATTCCTTCACCTGATTACAGGTAAAACACATAGAATTAAAGTATAGTAGTGAATCAAGATGGAGGAAATCAAAGAAATCATACAAAAAACTGAAGTCATACATAAAAATGCATTAAAAGTTAATTTTCACAATTTCTAATTTTTTATTGTAACCTAGATCCACACCTGCATTGATCTGGGTAAAAATCCCAAATTTTGTAGAGGTACTTGAGTACTAATATTTTTTTCCTGCAAAGTTTTGTCAAAATCCCTTCAACAATTTGGAGAAGAAGTTGGAAAATATGAAAAGTTAAGACAGCCGATATAGGCTACATGTACAAAAGGTGATCAGAAAAGCTCACCGGAACCTTTGGTTCGGGTGAGCTACAAATATAAAATATTCCAAGAGAAGGTATGATATACCTTAGCATCAAACCATAGCCTTAAAGCTGGAATGTTATCTGGGCCTCCATAAACTGCAAAATGTTTACATACAGCATTTGTTCTGAGAAATCTAGGATGATTTCCTTGCAAACCTTTTACAAAACTTTCTGCCAACATTCCTGACAAGTAAGGATCTTCTCCATAAGTTTCCTGGAAAAAGTAAAAATTCTAAGTTCATTGGGAAACAGTTTAGTAAAATTCTCAATGACAGATTTAGCTAAAAGTCAGTAGGCTCACTTTTATTTAACTTATTTCATATATTCCAAAGAATGCCAAAATGAAATACATGTACATATATACCATATATTCCATTTTGTAATTTTACATCAGTACTTTGTAATAGTGTAACAGAAATGGATATACATGTAGGCAGATTAACTGTCTAGTCTAGTAGCTAGCTTTTGTGGCTAGACAGTTAGTGTTTATATTCAAGTACTGAGTTAGGCATAGGCGAGCATGGTCGGTATCTGGATGGTTGACAATATGATATGATGCACTTGGCACGTTACATTTGGTGGTATTGATAGAGCCTGAAATCCAGGAGATACAGCTGAAGGACAGAGTATAAGCTGTGGATTTCAGGTTAGACCAATGAAGCTTCGGACGAAGCTTGTCGGCTGAAGGTGTAGGGTAACGGACATGGATATACATGTAGGCAGATTAACTGTCTAGTCCAATAGCTAGTTTTTGTGGATGGACGGTAATTGTTTATATTCATGTACTGAAGTTAAGTACAGGTAAGTGTGGTCAGTATCTGGATGGGTGACAATCTGATGTGATGTGCTCGGCACATTACAATTGTATTACTGCTGAGAATTGTTCATAAATATAGCAACATCACCTGCTATATACAGTGTAGGTAATAAGATTGCTTTAACATATCAAAAGCACAGACACCAAATTACTAGCCTAACTATTTGTATGTCTAAGAGACAGTATACAAATCTGATGAACATGAGATGATCACAGACCTCTGCATATTCGGGAGGTGGAATCAGGTGCTATCATGCCCATGGAGGAGAACACTTCCCCTGTCGGCCTACTGTAACTAGGCACCTCTGTTTTAAGTCTATGATTTTAATTTGGGTTAGGGTTGTGATAGTCACTTACAATGTTAAAAATCAAACACATGATCGACCTCCTACTTCAAAGGTCAATGGCTCTAACAAATGGTCCAATGTGAGCAGTTCTTGACAGAATATTGTGAAGTAGATTATCATATGGAAATATATACATGTATAAACAAGGAAATATAACATGACATTGATGTTACAGATCATTTACATGTATATTTATCATACATGTGATAAAAATCAGTTCAACTGCTATGCGACAACTGGAGATTTTAAATTTTTTAGCTGGAGATTTGGTCTCAAAACTGGCAATTTTTAATCAACGTTTTTATCAACATTTTCTTTTCATTTTCATGTGAATTTTTTTTTTTTTTTGCATGTAATAACTTCTGACTGATTTCCTTGTTTTGTTCAGTTATTTAGCTGAATAAATGCCTATTTAAACTTACAGCATGCATTTTACAAGTTTATAAATGTACCAGTTCAATAAAAGATAACAACTTTGTTTATAATCTTTAAAAAATTAAGTTTCCATAATTCAAATACCATTCCGGTCTGGTCCGTTTCTTAAACTACTTTCTGAAATACCAGTATGTCTACCATTACATGTGCTTTGTGACAGTTTAGACCTTGAGGTAAATGCTTTGCATGCTTGATTATAAATAAAATGATAATTTCTTTTATTTTTTCTGGTTTGGTCTTTTTTTTTTTTAATTTGTTTTTTATTGGGTTATTTTTGTTTGTAGTGTCGTTTTTGTTTTTTTTTATTTTATGGTTGTTTTATTTATTTTTTGGTTTCTTGTTGGGTTTTTTGTTTGTTTTTTTTTTAATTTTCTTCTGTTTTGTTTGTTTTCTATTTTTGGTTGTGTGTTTATGTTTTGTTTTTTTTATTTTTATGTTTTATATTATAAAAATTTTTGTTTTTGTGACGTATTATATTTTTCTTTGTTTTTTTATATTTTTTATTTTGTTGATTCGTTTTTTTGATTTTATTTTTTTGTTTTTCTGTTTTTTCGTTTTTTTATTTTTTATGAATTTATTTTGATTTTGAAATTTTCTGATTTGTTTTTTTATTTTATATTATTTTTTTAATTTGTTTATTTTTGTGTTGGTTTCTTTTTGTGTATTTTTTTTTATATTTAGGTTTTGTGTTTTTGTTGTTTTGAGTTATTTATGGATTTGTTTTTTTTGGGGTTTTGCTTTAAATTTTGTTCTTTACGTTTTTTTATTTTTTTTTCGTTTGTAATTCTTATATGTTGTTCCTTTTGTTTTTTGGATTTAGGAGTTTTATTTTGTTTTTTTATTTTTTGCTGGATTTGTTTTTTTTTTTGTAGTTTTTTTTTTGTGTTGCTTGTGCTTGTTTGGTTTTTCGTTTATCTTTGATTGTATTTTGTTTTTTTATTTTTTGGTTTTTATTTTTTTTTTTTTTTATTTGTTGGGTATATTTTTGTTCATGTTTTTGTTGTTTTATTTTATTTTTGGTTTTTCGTTTTTATTTTTTGTTTTTTTTTTTTTTTTTTTTTAATTATTTTATTTTTGTGGCTGTTTTTTCTCTTTTTATTTGATTTTTTTTATTTGTTGATTGAATATTTATTTTATTTGCTTTTGTTATTTTTTTCACTTATTGTTTTTTGTTGTATTTTTTTATTTATAATTTGTATTTTTTTGATTTTTTGTTTTATTTTGTCTGTGTTTATTTTGTTTTGTTTGGGTTTTATTGGTTTCTTTGTTTTATTTTATTGTATTTTTTTTTTTTTTTTTATTTTTTATTTTTTCGGGTTTTTTTGTTTTTATTGTTTTCTTTTTTTTTTTTTATTTTGATTGATTTGGTTGCTTTTTTTTGTCTTTTTTTTTGTATTAATTGATATTATTTGTTTGTTTAATATTTGTTCTGTTTTATTTGTTTTTTATTATTTTTGCTCTTTTTTATCAGTTTTTTGTAGGTGGTATTTTTTTTGTTGGCAGCGAAATTTTTTATATTTTTTTTTTTTGATTTTTTAATTTTGTCTTTTGATTTTATGTCTTTATTGTTTTTTTATTTCGTTTTATTTGATTATTGTTTTCTGAATTTTTATGTTTTTTAGTGATTTTTGTGTTTTTTTTTTTTCTTGTTTATCTGTTTTTTTGGTTGTTGTTGTTGTGTGTTATTTTGTCTTGTTGGATTTTTTTCTTATTATTTGCTTTGTTTTTTGTATTCTTGGATTATTTTATTTTAGTGGTTCTGGATGTTTTTATTTTTACTTTTTGTGCTTTTGTTTTCGGTTCTGTTTTTGTATTTTTTTTTCTTATGTTTTTAATTTTTTTACTTGATTTTTGTGTTTTTTTTGTGGTTGCTTATTTTGTTTTATAGGTATTATTATGTTTTATGTGTTTTTTTTTTCTAATGTTATTATAATGTTTTTTTTTTATGTTTATTGTTTTCATTTTTATCTTCTATGTTTCTGTATTTGTTTTTTATGATTTTTTTTTTTTATGTTTCGTTTGTTGTGTTGTGTTGCTTGTTGGTTGCTTTTATTTTTTGGGTTGAGTTTTTTGTGTTAGTTTTTTCTTTTTTTGTTCTTTGTTTTTTTAGTTATATTTTTGTTATATTGTTTTGTGTCGGTGTGTCATTTTTGTTTGTTTTTTGTTTTAAATTTTGTTATTGTTTTTTTTTGTTTTTTATTTTGTTATAGTTGTTTTTTATTTTTTAGTCTAGTTGTTTTTTTTTTTTGTTATGATTTTTTTCTTGTTTTTTGTATTTTTAGTATTCAGTTTGTTTTTTTATTTTTCTGTTTGTTTTTCTTTTTAGTTTTGGTTTTTGGATTTTTTGGACGCTTTTTTTTTCTTTTGATGTGTTTCTCTTTATTGGGTTGTTTGTCTTCTTTTTTTTATTGTGATATATTGCGATTGTTTCTTTTTAATTTAGGGTATTAGTGTTTTTTTTTTTTTTGTTTTTGTTTGCGATATGTGGGTTTGTTTTTGGGTTGTGATTTGTTTTTTTTTTTTTATTTTGGTTGTCTATTGTTTTGTGTGTGGTTTTAGTTGTTTTTTTAATTATATTTTTGTATTTTTTCTATTTATAATGGTTTGTTTTTTTAATTTTATTGTATGTTTTTAATTTTTTTGTTTGTCTATTGTTGTAAGTTGTTGTTCTATATTCTTTTTTTATGTTGTTTTTATTTGTTGTTTTTTTATTTTTTGTGGTCATTTTTGATCGTTTATGATTTTTTTTTTGGTTTTTTTTTGTTTTGTATTTTTTTTTTTATTTTTTTTTTTCTATTTTAGTTTGTTCTTTTGTGTTGGTTTATTGTTTTTTTTTCTTATTGTTTCTATTTTTTTTGTTTGTTTGTTTGAATATGTTTGGATTTATTTTTTATTTTTTTGTTGTATTGTTTTTTTCTTTTATTTTATTATGTTGGGGTTGTTTTCTTGTATTGTTTTGGTTGTTGTTGTTTTTTTTGGCATTGTTTGTGAGGTTTAGTCGTTAACTTTCCATCGTAATTTTTTTTGGTGCTTTTTTTTGTTATTTATTTTGTTGCTTTTTTTTGTCTTGGATAGTGATGTTTTGTGTTTGTTATTTTTAAATTGGGTTCTTTTGTTGGTTGTGATTTGTTTTTTATTGTGGTTATTTGTCGTTTTTGATTATTTATTTTGTCATTGTTCATTTTTTGTGTTTCTGTTTTTTTTTTTATTTTTTATTATTTTTATTTATAATTTGGTGGTGTTGTTTTGTATTTTGATTTTGTTGTGTTTTGTCTTGTTTTTGTAGTTGTTACTTGTTAGGGGTTTTGTTTTCTGGTTTGTATTTTTTGTTTTTTTTTTGTGTTTTAATTTTTATTTTTTATTTTTTTTTGTTTTTTGTGTTGTTTGTTTTGGTTTTGTTTATTTTGTTGTGCGGTTAACGGTTTATTTTTTTTTTTTTTGTTTGTTTGCGTTTTTTTTTTTTTTTTTTAGTTTTTTTTTTTTATTTTTATGTTGTTTTATTTTCGCATTATATCTTTTGTTTTTTGGTTTTTTAGTGGGAGCGGGTTATTTTGTTTAGATTTTTTTTTGTGTTTGGTGATTGCGTATTTTTTATATTTTGTTTTTTTTTTTTTTCTTTTGGTTTTTTGTTTTTTTTTTTTTTTTTTTTTTTTTTTTGGTTTTTGCTCGTTTATTTTGCTTTATTTTTAATTTTTATTCTATTTTTTTTCTTTTATTTGTGTTTTTGTTTTTTTTTTGCATGTGTTGTATGGTTTATTTATTGTGTGTATTTTGTTTCGTGTATCTTTTGATTTTTTGTTATAGTTTGGTTTTTTGAATTTTGTTTTATTTTGTTTTTTGGATTTTAGTCTGTTTTTTGGGTTTCTTATTTAGCCTGTTTTCTTTTGTTTTGATTTGTTTGGTTGTTTGTGTTTTATTTGTTTGGTGTGAGTTATTTTTTTTTGTAGGTATTTTTTGTTTATTTATTTGTTTTATAGTTGTAGGTTTGTTTGTTTTTTTTGTTTCTTTTTTATTTTTTGTTCTTTTGGTTTTTTTTTTCCTTGGTTTTCTGGTTTTGTGTTGATTATTTCCTTATTGTTTATTTTTAATTTTTATTTTTGTTTTTTTTGTGTTTGTGTTGGGTTTTGGTTATATTTTTTTTTTATTCATTTTTTTTTTAGTTTTGTTTCTTTTGTCCTCTGTAGCTTTAATTGTTGTTTTTTTTTTTTTTTGTGTGTATTTTTGGATTTCTTTGGTGCGTTGGTTTCTTTTTTGTTTTTTTTCAGGGTTTTGGGGCGTTGGATTTTGTGCATTTTTTTATTGTTTTTGTTTCTTTTTTTTTTTGGTGTTCGGAATTTATTTTATTCTTTATTTTTTTCCAGATTTGTATGTAATTTTAAATTTTTGTTTTTTGTTTGTTGTTATTTATTATTTTGTTATTTGTGTTTTTTTTTTTTTTTTGATTTCGTTATTTTATTGGTTTTTTGTTCTGGTTGTTTTCGTTTGTTTGTTGTTTTTTTTTGTTCTGATTTTTTGTGTGTATATTAATTTTTCTTATTTTTTTGTTTTTTGTTTATTTTTATTTTATTGTTTTTAATCTTTTTTTTTTATTCCTTTTTTTTTTTCTTTTTTAATCGGGATGTTTTTTTTTTTGGCTTTATTTTTTTTGTTTTGGGTTATTTCGGTCTGTTTTTTTATATTATATTTTTTCTGTGTTTGTTTTTTTATTTTCGTTTATTTTTTTTTTTTATTTAGTTTTGTTGGTTGTTTTTCTATTTGCTTTTTTTTTGAATTTGCGTTTTTCAACCTTTTTATCGTGGGTTCTGTCTTATTTTTTTTTGTTTTGATTTTTTTTGTTTTGTTTTTTTTATTTTGTATATTTTTTTGTTTTGTTTTGTTTTATTTTTTTATTTTGTTATTTTTTTTTAATTTTATTTTTGTTTATTTTATTGTTAATGTTTAATTGGCTTTTTTTTGTTTTTTTTCATTTACGTTTTTTTTTTGATTTGTTTATTTTTTTTATTTTGTGTTTTTTTATGCTTTTTTCTTTTCAGAATTATTTTATTTGTTTTGGTTGGTTTTCTTATATTATTGTTTATTTTTTTTGGTTTTTTTATTATTATTTTTTTTGTATTTATTTTATTTTGACGAGATCGGATATTTTTTAGTCATTTTTATTTGTTTAATTACATTCTGTAGTGTTTATTTTTATTCTTTTTTTATGTTTGTTGAGTTGTTCATTTTTTTCTTTGTTATTAGTTTTTGATTTAATTATGTTTAGGTTTTTATGGTTTTTGGGTGTGGTTTCTGTGTTTTTTTTATTCTTTGTTTTGTTTTTTTTAAATTTTTTGTAGTTAGTATGTTTGTGGTTGATGTTGTTTTTTTTCCTTTTTTGTTGGGGTTGGTTTTTTATTACATTTGTTGTGCTTTTTTTATTTTTTTTGTTTTTGTTATTTTTTCAATTTTTTTTTTTTGTGGGTATTTGTTGTTTTTTGTGTAGTAGATTATCATATGGAAATATATACATGTTAAAAAGGAAATATAACATGACAATGATGTTTACAGATCATTTTAATGTATATTTATCATAATGTGATAAAAATCCAGTTCAACTGTATGCGACAAACTGGAGATTTTGAAATTTTTTTAGCTGGAGATTTGGTTTTCTCAAAATGGCAATTTTTAATCAACGTTTTTTTTCTACATTTTCTTTTCATTTTCATTATGTTGAATTTTTTTTTTTTTTTGCATGCTAATATCTTCTGACTGATTTCCTTGTTTTGTTCAGTTATTTAGCTGAATAAATGCCCTATTTAAAATTACAGCATGCATTTTACAAGTTGATAAATGATACCAGTTCAATAAAAGATAACAAACTTTGTTTTTAATCTTTCTAAAAATTAAGTTTCCATAATTCAAATACCATTCGGTTGGTCCGTTTCTTAACATACTTTCTGAAATACCAGTATGTCTACCATTACATGTGCTTTGTGACAGTTTAGACCTTGAGGTAAATGCTTTGCATGCTTGATTATAAATAAAATGATAATTTTTCTTTTGTCATTTTATTTTTGTTGAACTTGAAGTACATTACAATCATCTTTTGAGATTGTAAGAAGTTGCAATAACTTTTTTTGATGGCTGGAATAATGCTTTTAATCATTATCGATGATCGAAGCTCACTTAGTCTTATCACCAATTAACTGTCAAACAGTGGATGGGATGGTGTTATATATCCATTAACACCCTCAATAATTATTATGCCATGAGGCTATTTTCCTGTACATGTGTCAAAGATTAATAACCGGACATTTGCTGATTAGTATTTATGAGGAGTTAACATGTTGGTCACATTTTTTCACTTGGTACTTATGATGACGAAAGATTCTGAAACGTGACATGAGGGGTGGAAGGCACCCTAAAAATCGGGAGATTTTTCCTCCCGTCGGAAGAATCACATGTATTTTATCATAAATTTACCAACCTGGTTTCTTCCCCAAAGTGGGTGCCTCATGATGTTGATAACCGGACCAAAGCAATTTATTCCTTTATGTTCAGAATATAATCCTTTCTTCATAAAATAATTATGTTTGGCTCTAACTTCCACTGAAGTAGCTTCAGCGACTCTGTACACAAGGTCAGGACTGGAAAAGAAAATGAACACTTAAAATTTTTGTTTTCATGTAATGATGTTCACATCCTTTAAAAAATTCTAAATGTACATGCATATATGTCGATGTGTATTTCTATATTAAATATACATAAACAAGTGTTCTCTCTCTCTCGCTCAGAGAGAGAGAGGGGGGAGGGAGAGAGAGAGATTCAGATTGATGATCTGATACCATGATCTCATACCAGCGATAAACTCTGCTAACATGATTACTTACTTAAAACTTGCTGCTAAATTAATTGCCTGAGGAAATGACGTTGCATTCCCCGCCTGCACATCTCCTCTTAGACATTCAGTATTCCACTGAAACTGAGAAATATTATATCTTGTTATTGCTGGTGATGGTTCACTTCCGCCTTTTGTCATCTGCAAGACAATTTCATCGACTGTCAACCTCTTAACTAGGTCATTTACCCTTTCTTCAAATGGCAAACTTGTATTCTGGAACGGGAATATCTGGCAATTTACTAGATTTAGTATGTATATTAAATTGAAAGAAAAGCAAATCCATTTTTCGTCTACCATTTTTAAATTATATCACATGTTTATCACGTGATGATATCACGATGACATGGTATGCCGAGGCCGCGTTTCCGTTAATTCTTAGATATCACACTTCATGGCTTTTTCAATTTTTAGTCCGTAAGAAATATTTGTATTCTTTTTGTGTAAGATGTTATCAATCAGAAGTAAATATTAGTTGATCGAGTTGATCAACCACCGTATGTGGTCCATTAATTAAGTTTTGCTTGGTAACTTAAAAAAAACCCGGACCTTCCCACCTGCATTGCAAGTGTGTTATATATTGTCAGCGATATATAAATATTAGCTTTATATATCGCTGATATTGTCTATAAATTTAATATTTTTAGAGGAAAAGAAGGTCTTAAAAGCAACAAATGAACATGCTTTTTGATTACCATCATCAGATTGTACAAGTGTAGTGGCACTTAAAAGCTACTGGAAACGCGGACCACTCAATAAAGGACATAAACACACACACACTAAACATCTCTCTCCCTGTCTCACGGGGACCAGTGGCAAGAAAGGACATAAACTAACACACTAATCATCTCTCTCCCTCGAGTCCCTGTCTCATGCGGACCAGTGGCAAGAAAGGACATAACTAACACACTAGACACCCCTCTCCCTGCCTCACGGAGACGAGTGGTAAGAAAGGACATAAACTAAAACACTAATCATCTCTCCCCCTGCCTCACGGGGACCAGTGACAAGGGGCTTTAAGTAGTCACAACGCTCATTAAATCAAGCCAAACCAGCAGCCGCAGTAAATCATCATAAAGTATCAGGACCAAGTTCAGCTCGAATTTAAGATATGATGTACTTGAAATCGTCATTGTCTTCAGTGGTTTCAATATATTATTAATAAAGTCTACAATGAAAATGCTATCTGTTTCAAATATCTACAAAATTACAAAATTATACATGTGTGTATGGCAATGGATTTGTGTTATCATATCTCAATCGCATTTAATTACTCATGTATAACGAGGCCTGAACAATTTATAATCAGATCATATGTATCTATTTCAATCAGATAAAATTACTCTTCCGTTAATCGTTTTAAAACTTGGTTTAACTTGAAACAAATATCACCCAAATATCTACTTCGTTTATATTCTTAATCTGATATTATATTTAATCATATGGGAAATGAAGATGTTTACCAGCAGGCGAATCAAAATAAATTATATGATGTGTATTTTATTGGGGTTGTACATGTTTTGCAAGGTGCATATTCGTTACCCATTCTCTATGGTCTGTGATTATCTACCCAAACAAGATATATAGGATTCCCTTAAACACACCCACCAATACATGGAGTCACTCAGGGAACGAGTTCCAAAAAGTCCATATAGGGCATAATTGTTTTCTCATAATAAATGATATATATTGATCGAAGTAATATGAGAACTTGTACGCGAACGAGGCTAGAACTGTGCAAGACCCGTAAATCCTAACGGTTTTAATTTGATAGCGTGCAATGTCGCAGTATAAACAAATATTTAGGGTACTTTAAGTAATGTAAGCAAATACATAGGTATCGTTGTATTAATTGATACATAATTACATGTTCTTTATAATAGTTCAACCAATACACGTGTAGAATTTCTGAACCTTCTGACTTCAGATGGCGACATCAAAACGAAGAACTTATTTATACAGATAAAAAGCATAAGACAATTTTTGTTGTACAAATCTTCCATTTATATGATAAAACGGACTTCCTCTGTATACAGGTGAAAATGCCATTCGGTTACGTTACTATGTAAGTAGTGTACTTCTTTATCATTGCATTTTTTATGCTCTACATGTTACATGTAATAAGAAATATTTATGATTTAATCATACATACATTTAGAAATATCACGTTTAGTTGAGTTTAATGATATCCAAGTAATTTATAAAAATAACTATTTATTCAATTGATTATTTATCTGTTTATTTATTTATCTATTTATTTATTCATATAATCGTTATTCATATATTTTCATGTCCTATCTCACAGTCAGTCTTAATTTCTAACGCGTGCGTGTGTTGCAATTATATAACTCGGTCAATTTCCTCCTGACGAAGGTATGGTCGTACCGAAAATTTGACAATTTTTTTAATGAAACAATATATCAGTTATAGTGTACATATGTACATGTAATTACATATGAGTTGGGATCTGAAAACAAGAACATTCCTTATGTGAATGAACTTGACTTATAGTGATACGTCTTTTCATTTTGAAAGTTACATATCCTAAATATCACAATTGGTGAGACAAGTGAGGTTAAAGACAGAGAATATAAAAATATGGTAATAAGACATATACGAACAGAAATGTATGGGCAAAGCTAATACTTTGATACATCGTTTTGTATGTATGATATAATTTCGCACGCAAGTAGACATTCTTTAAAATATTTCTGGAGGTAAACTCCATAAATCTCTACTGACACATGTGGATTTAGTGTTGTAATTTTCTAACTTTTTTTATTCAAAATTGAAAAGTGTGAAAATGGTTTTAGTGTTTTATATATTCTGATTTATATAATGACCGACCAGGATTCGAAGTTTCAAAACTCACCCAATGCTCAAGCTCAACTTTTAATTGATCATTTTGACATTATTGTTGTTTGTAAACCATTTAGAGGTCACTGGATAAGCAATTCAGTCAAATTTATGATTGTCAAATAAAAACGAAAATATCTTAGTATCTTTATACAAAAAATTCCGTCACAGCATAAATTCTGTATATTTCCATCTTAAAATATTAAATAACATCATTTACTGTAAAATAATGTTAATTTTAACGATCTGAAAATTCATTTCACTATTTCGTTATGGAGTTTTGTAATAAGATAACTATACAATTCGGAATTACTTCTATCTCAACATTTATAACGTCTGACAAGTTAATATATTGTTAAGGTAAAGTGATTTTAATTCTGTATTGTGCCAGCTAAAATTGTAAAACTCCACATGGCAGTTGGAATTGAGTACTGGCACCGTTGCCACGCGTTTTAATTCGTTCCGAATTGCAACATTAAATACTACGGAACTTTTTGTTTATTCATTGATCAAATAAATAATTATTTGTTTATCTTTTGAATTGAATACTGTTTGTTTCATGATTAATTTATTCATTTATTTATTTACTTTATGTTTACTTATTTATTGCTGTTTTTGTTAATACATTTATTTGTCTATTTATTACTAATTTAATTTTTTTTTCATTTATTTTTAGATTTCTAAATTTGCTTTTTATTCCATTGATTGTTTGTGTATTCATTTCTTTATTAGATATTTATTTACTGGATTTTATTTTGATATCAATTCATTCATTCATCCATCGTTTGATCGTTTATTTCGTGTGGATCTGTTCAGGTTTATTTATATACCTATTTTTTTATTTATTACTTTATCCATTTATTTGTTTACTATTATGATTTATTTATTTCTCTATTATTTCAGTTTAGATCGCATACTTGGTCTTGTTGGGATTAACGACGGGATACGAACTGTTCAAGATCAAACCTTTATCGACCGTCTGAACTACTATCATACAAACATATTCCTTCTGTTCTTTACTGTCTTGACCGTCACAGAGGAGTATGTAGGAGCCCCAATACAGTGCTTCTGTCCAGACGATTTCTCATACAACATGGTGAGATATACATTAAATATATGCTGGGTTTCGAACGCATACTACATACCCTTTTCTAAGTCGATCCCTCCTCAATTTGAGCTTCGGCGTACTGACGAAGTGATGTATTATCAATATGTTCCAATCGTTATGCTGATGATGGCGTCTATGTTTATGTTGCCTCATCAGGTTTGGAAATATTGTTCCCAGCGTTCAGGCGTTGCTGTAAAAAAGATGTTAGAACTTGCCGGTGAAGCAATACCAGAGTCATCGGAAGAAAGGATGAAGAAAATGGCGGCAATTGCGGGATATATAGATAGCTGGTGTTCGGGTGTGAATATCTATCGAGGTGGCATTTTCTCTGTAATCCGAGAGTCGTATGGACGCTACTGTAACATCGGATTTGGAAGGCATTATGGGAATTACCTCGTCACCCTGTGCGTTGGTGTTAAGTTTATGTATGTTATCAACGCATTTGGTCAGTTGTTCTTTTTGAATGCATTTCTTTCTCATGGTGACTTCTACATATACGGCTACCAGCTGGTTTATTCACTGGTATTTGATCAAAAATGGATCCCAACAAACCGTTTTCCCATCCATACATTATGCGATTTTAACTTGCGTCAATTGAACAATGTCCAAAGGTGGACTCTACAATGTGTGTTACCCATCAATCTTTTTAACGAGAAAATTTTCATCTTTCTCTGGTTCTGGATTTCATTTGTCGCGTGTTTATCATTTTTAAATCTTTTGTACAGTATTTTCGTCGTCGTGTTCCCAAAACACAAAAATGTGTTTGCAAAGAAATACTTAAAGATGTTGAACAAATATGACAACAAGAATTATGACTTGAAGAAACTTGTTAAACGTTTCTCGGAAAATCATTTACGACAGGACGGTGTTTTTCTCCTTAAATTACTTTCAAATAACTTAAATACAGTCGCTGTCATGGATGTAATGGAATGTTTATGGGAGAAGTTCCTGGAAAGAGAAGACTATAAAGTGGAGAAGTTACAACGAGGAAATAGTTATTTGAAAATGGATATGACTATGCACATTAAACAGAAAAGTTATGAAAGTGATTTATATGAGAGTACAGTGTAATTTTAAAGTTTAGACCTGAAAAGACCATTAGATTATTTGAAAAGATATTAAATTTTAGTGAACAGGAATATTATGTCAATGACATGCTTGTGATGAAACATTTTGGAAAACAAGCATTCCTTGAATTGTGACATTATATATATATATACATAGGCGTCGGAAGCAAATTGAAAGTGGGGGGGCTAAACCAACTTAAAACACACACACGCCAGAAGTGGGGGGGGGGGGGGGGCTAAACCAACTTAAAACACACACACGCCAGAAACGTCTTGGGGGCTAAGCCCCAATTTTCAACACCTATGCCTATCTTTTAAAAAAAAAGTGGGGGGGGGGCTAAGCCCCCCCCCCCCCCCCCCTAGCCCCCCGGCTCCGACCCTATGAAATATATATATATAATGAAATGTTTAAGTTTTCTTATTCTTGATATATTCAACGATAATTCTTCTCGGTATCATTTTAAAATAATCATGACATGCGTCATACTGAAATTTCTATGCTCGAATAAAACTGTTGCGAACAGGTATGGCATTGTTACATATTTCGTACTTTCTGATTCGAAACCTATTGCCATTTGTCATCATTGTAAGATAGTGTCGATACAACAAATGATATTGTAAGATTTTATAATGCCATAATACGACAACATTTGATATTGTAAGATATTATAATGTCATGATACAACACTTGATATTCTAAGATATTATATTGTCATGATACAGCAGTTGATATTGTAAGATATTATGGTTCCATGATATGACAACAGTTGATATTTTCTAAAGCTAAGATACTCATTTTTTACAGTGGTTACTCTTAGACGGATTTCGGCTATACTTTTAGATATATTATTTGGCCCTGTATGACACCACTTTATCTTTAGAAAAAACACATTTTTTTTCAAATTGGAGCTCAACTGATGAAGTCTAATTGACAGAAACGGTATCGTCTTGAGCATTATAACTTTGGTATTATGTCTATAATATTATAATATCAGGATACGAGAACAGTTGATATTGTAAGATATTATAATGTCATTATACAACAGTTGATATTGTAAGATATTATAATGTCATGATACAACAGTTGATATTGTAAGTTATTATAATGTATTATACAACAGTTGATATTGTAAGATATTATAATGTCATGATACGACAACAGTTGATATTGTAAGATATCATAATGTCACGATACAACAATTGATATTGTTAGACATTATAATGTCATGATACAACAATTGATATTGTTAGATATTATAGTGTTATGATATGACAACAGTTGATATTCACAAAGCGACAAATTTCACCAAGTTACTTATTTCAGTCATATATATATCTTTATAAATTGTTTGTATGTTGGGCTTTTCTTATAGATCCTTATATTTATCACATTCTTGTAGTTTACAGATATATCTTACGGGGAAATTTTTCTAAATATAAGTATTCTAAGTATAATTTACAATTGGAATAAGCAGTAATTATCCAGTTAATTTTGGATTTGGGTTGACATGTACTGTCTTTGGAATTAAGAGAAACATAATAGTTTTAATCTTGTAACAATATTCGTTGCTTTGTTACATTTAAAACAGATTTGTAATACAATACCTGTATGTATAAGTAGCGCCATGCAGAGACATCAAAGCTTTATAAACCATCAGAATGAATATTTTGTAGAGTAAACAACGGAATATCATGTAACATATATTCAAAATATTTCGAGTCATAAATCCGACCTTTTACAAAAGAACAAATCAAAGCAGTATTAATCGACCGACATGTATATATCTGTTGAGCTTGTTTGTAAAATACAGATGGAGGGTAAATAGCTTTAAATTCCATAAAATTAACAAGTGTTATGTCACACCTAGATTTCGGGCACGCTTTTGGGTATATTTAAACCAAAATAAATAAAAAAATAAACTTTTTGGATCCCATTGGGTACTAGTGTCTTTTTATTCCCATACAATATATTTCCATTAGAAATAGTTTAATCTAAGTTTGGTTAAAGTTAGCCCATTGATTTAGGGTGGAAAGATGAAAATATTAAAAGAAAAGTTGAATTTTTGCTCATATGGCGCACGTAATAACGACAGTATCAACACAAAAACTTTGCTAAAACGATTTTATTACTTGTTGTAATGGAATTGTAAGCTAACAGACACCAAGCTACTTTTCCTACTCAGCACCAAAAAGAATATGGTCGGCCCGATACAGTAAGACGAAGAAGAAGCTACTTATCATAGGCGCCAAAAACAATATCGTCGGTCCGGTACAGAAAGAAGAAGAAGAAGAAGCTACTTACCATAGGCACCAAATAACAATATGGTCGGTCCGATACAGGAAGAGGAAAAACTACTTACCAGAGGCACTAAATAACAATATGGTCGGCCCGATACAGGAAGAAGAAGCTCCTTACCATAGGAACTAAATAACAATATGGTCGGCCCGATACAGGAACAGGAAAAACTACTTACCACAGACACTAAATAACAATATGGTCGGCCCGAGACAGGAAGAAGAAGAAGCTCCTTACCATAGGCACTAAATAACAAAATGGTCGGCCCGATACAGGAAGAAGAAGAAGCTCCTTACCATAGGCACTAAATAACAATATGGTCGGCCCGATACAGGAAGAAGAAAAGCTACTTACCATAGACATCAAATAACAATATGGTCGATCCGACAGAAGAAGAAGCTACGTACCATAGGCACTAAATAACAATATGGTCGGCCCGATAGAAGAAGAAGCTACGTACCATAGGCACCAAATACCAATATGGTCGGTCCGATACAGGAAGAAGAAGAAGCTACTTACCATAGGCAAAAAATAATATGGTTCGTCCAATAGAAGAAGCTACGTACCATACGAAATAACAATATAGTCGGTCCAGTACAGGAAGAAGAAGAAACTACTTACCGTAGGCATCAAATAACAATATGGTCGGTCCGATAGAAGAAGAAGAAGAAGAAGAGAAGAAGTTTGACATCGCAGATAAATATATTAAACTACTGTGTACAGCGCTTTAGTGCATGCATGCGTATAAAAATGTATAAAATTGTTTTATATTTTATTCGTTGACAGGAATTAGTTCTCTATTTTAAATCCTTTATATAGTGTATATATTGGTATCGTTTACGCAGTCATGTGCTCCATCGTGGTAAAAGAAATAATATGTATGCTAGTGTATATTGTGTGAGTGAGGTTTGGTTCTTTGTACAATCATATATAGTGATTTCAGTATGAAAAACATCTAAATGTTTCAAGCAGAACCTTAAAAAATAGGCAAATAAAATATAAAGTCTTATACATTTATTGCTTGTTCTTATACCATTTACCTCAATTATGGTTCATTGTGGTATCAATGTGGTTTTTGGTAGTATCATTTGACTACTAGTCATGTGCTCACTTATTGAATTTATCTTCAATTTAAAAGTAAGCAAATGACAGTAGTAAAAGAACATAAAGTAATATCTTTATGGAACAATTGCTACAAAGGATATGACGTACGAATTATCAGATATATGTACAGTATTCCTACAAATGATATGACGTACGAATTATCAGATATATGTACAGTATTCCTACAAATGATATGACGTAGGAATTATCAGATATATGTACAGTATTCCTACAAATGATATAAAGTAGGAATTATCAGATATATGTACAGTATTCCTAGAAATAGTATAAACATAATACCAAAGTTATAATGCTCAAGACGATACCATTTCTGTCAATTAGACTTCATCAGTTGAGCTCCAATTTGCATAGTATGTATTTTTCTAAAGATAAAGTGGTGTCATACAGGGCCAAATAATATATCTAAAAGTATAGCCGAAATCCGTCTAAGAGTAACCACTATTAAAAAATGACTATCTTAGCTTTAGAAAATTTTCGAATCTAAATGGTGTCAACAGTGCCAAATATTCCTTTAGTATAAGATGAACAACAACTGGTACCGAAATACCAGGTACTAGGTTTATGTATACCCTCGGGGACTGAAACGGTCCACCAGCAGTGGCAACGACCTAGTGGTTATAAATATTATAAACATAATACCAAAGTTATAATGCTCAAGACGATACCGTTTCTGTCAATTAGACTTCATCAGTTGAGCTGCAATTTGCATAGTATGTATTTTTCTAAAGATAAAGTGGTGTCATACAGGGCCAAATAATATATCTAAAAGTATAGCCGAAATCCGTCTAAGAGTAACCACTATTAAAAAATGACTATCTTAGCTTTAGAAAATTTTCGAATCTAAATGGTGTCAACAGTGCCAAATATTCCTTTAGTATAAGATGAACAACTGGTACCGAAATACCAGGTACTAGGTTTATGTATACCCTCGGGGACTGAAACGGTCCACCAGCAGTGGCAACGACCTAGTGGTTATAAATATTATAAACATAATACCAAAGTTATAATGCTCAAGACGATACCGTTTCTGTCAATTAGACTTCATCAGTTGAGCTCCAATTTGCATAGTATGTATTTTTCTAAAGATAAAGTGGTGTCATACAGGGCCAAATAATATATCTAAAAGTATAGCCGAAATCCGTCTAAGAGTAACCACTATTAAAAAATGACTATCTTAGCTTTAGAAAATTTTCGAATCTAAATGGTGTCAACAGTGCCAAATATTCCTTTAGTATAAGATGAACAACTGGTACCGAAATAAACAGGTACTAGGTTTATGTATACCCTCGGGGACTGAAACGGTCCACCAGCAGTGGCAACGACCTAGTGGTTATAAATATTATAAACATAATACCAAAGTTATAATGCTCAAGACGATACCGTTTCTGTCAATTAGACTTCATCAGTTGAGCTCCAATTTGCATAGTATGTATTTTTCTAAAGATAAAGTGGTGTCATACAGGGTCAAATAATATATCTAAAAGTATAGCCGAAATCCGTCTAAGAGTAACCACTATTAAAAAATGACTATCTTAGCTTTAGAAAAATTTTCGAATCTAAATGGTGTCAACAGTGCCAAATATTCCTTTAGTATAAGATGAACAACTGGTACCGAAATAACAGGTACTAGGTTTATGTATACCCTCGGGGACTGAAACGGTCCACCAGCAGTGGCAACGACCTAGTGGTTATAAATATTATAAACATAATACCAAAGTTATAATGCTCAAGACGATACCGTTTCTGTCAATTAGACTTCATCAGTTGAGCTCCAATTTGCATAGTATGTATTTTTCTAAAGATAAAGTGGTGTCATACAGGGTCAAATAATATATCTAAAAGTATAGCCGAAATCCGTCTAAGAGTAACCACTATTAAAAAATGACTATCTTAGCTTTAGAAAAATTTTCGAATCTAAATGGTGTCAACAGTGCCAAATATTCCTTTAGTATAAGAAGATGAACAACTGGTACCGAAATACCAGGTACTAGGTTTATGTATACCCTCGGGGACTGAAACGGTCCACCAGCAGTGGCAACGACCTAGTGGTTATAAATATTATAAACATAATACCATAGTTATAATGCTCAAGACGATACCGTTTCTGTCAATTAGACTTCATCAGTTGAGCTGCAATTTGCATAGTATGTATTTTTCTAAAGATAAAGTGGTGTCATACAGGGCCAAATAATATATCTAAAAGTATAGCCGAAATCCGTCTAAGAGTAACCACTATTAAAAAATGACTATCTTAGCTTTAGAAAATTTCCGAATCTAAATGGTGTCAAAAGTGCCAAATATTCCTTTAGTATAAGATGAAACAACTGTACCGAAATACCAGGTACTAGGTTTATGTATACCCTCGGGGACTGAAACGGTCCACCAGCAGTGGCAACGACCTAGTGGTTATAAATATTATTATAAACATAATACCAAAGTTATAATGCTCAAGACGATACCGTTTCTGTCAATTAGACTTCATCAGTTGAGCTCCAATTTGCATAGTATGTATTTTTCTAAAGATAAAGTGGTGTCATACAGGGTCAAATAATATATCTAAACGTATAGCCGAAATCCGTCTAAGAGTAACCACTATTAAAAAATGACTATCTTAGCTTTAGAAAATTTCCGAATCTAAATGGTGTCAAAAGTGCCAAATATTCCTTTAGTATAAGATGAACAACTGGTACCGAAATACCAGGTACTAGGTTTATGTATACCCTCGGGGACTGAAACGGTCCACCAGCAGTGGCAACGACCTAGTGGTTATAAATATTATAAACATAATACCAAAGTAATAATGCTCAAGACGATACCGTTTCTGTCAATTAGACTTCATCAGTGGAGCTCCAATTTGCATAGTATGTATTTTTCTAAAGATAAAGTGGTGTCATACAGGGCCAAATAATATATCTAAAAGTATAGCCGAAATCCGTCTAAGAGTAACCACTATTAAAAAATGACTATCTTAGCTTTAGAAAATTTTCGAATCTAAATGGTGTCAACAGTGCCAAATATTCCTTTAGTATAAGATGAACAACTGGTACCGAAATAACAGGTACTAGGTTTATGTATACCCTCGGGGACTGAAACGGTCCACCAGCAGTGGCAACGACCTAGTGGTTATAAATATTATAAACATAATACCAAAGTTATAATGCTCAAGACGATACCGTTTCTGTCAATTAGACTTCATCAGTTGAGCTCCAATTTGCATAGTATGTATTTTTCTAAAGATAAAGTGGTGTCATACAGGGTCAAATAATATATCTAAAAGTATAGCCGAAATCCGTCTAAGAGTAACCACTATTAAAAAAATGACTATCTTAGCTTTAGAAAATTTTCGAATCTAAATGGTGTCAACAGTGCCAAATATTCCTTTAGTATAAGATGAACAACTGGTACCGAAATACCAGGTACTAGGTTTATGTATACCCTCGGGGACTGAAACGGTCCACCAGCAGTGGCAACGACCTAGTGGTTTATAAATATTATAAACATAATACCAAAGTTATAATGCTCAAGACGATACCGTTTCTGTCAATTAGACTTCATCAGTTGAGCTCCAATTTGCATAGTATGTATTTTTCCAAAGATAAAGTGGTGTCATACAGGGTCAAATAATATATCTAAAAGTATAGCCGAAATCCGTCTAAGAGTAACCACTATTAAAAAATGACTATCTTAGCTTTAGAAAATTTTCGAATCTAAATGGTGTGTCAACAGTGCCAAATATTCCTTTAGTATAAGATGAACAACTGGTACCGAAATACCAGGTACTAGGTTTATGTATACCCTCGGGGACTGAAACGGTCCACCAGCAGTGGCAACGACCTAGTGGTTATAAATATTATAAACATAATACAAAAGTAATAATGCTCAATTAGATTTCATCAGTTGAGCTCCAATTTGCATAGTATGTATTTTTCCAAAGATAAAGTGGTGTCATACAGGGTCAAATAATATATCTAAAAGTATAGCCGAAATCCGTCTAAGAGTAACCACTATGAAAAAATGACTATCTTAGCTTTAGAAAATTTTCGAATCTAAATGGTGTCAACAGTGCCAAATATTCCTTTAGTATAAGATGAACAACTGGTACCGAAATACCAGGTACTAGGTTTATGTATACCCTCGGGGACTGAAACGGTCCACCAGCAGTGGCAACGACCTAGTGGTTATAAATATTATAAACATAATACCAAAGTTATAATGCTCAAGACGATACCGTTTCTGTCAATTAGACTTCATCAGTGGAGCTCCAATTTGCATAGTATGTATTTTTCTAAAGATAAAGTGGTGTCATACATGATTTGGGCCAAATTGTATATATCTAAAAGTATTAGCCGAAATCCGACGTAAGAATTAACCACTATATAAAAAATGACTATCTTAGCTTTAGTAAAATTTTCGAATCTAAATTGGTGTCAACAGTGCCAAATTATCAGATTTAGTATAAGATGAACAAAAGGTACCGAAATACCAGGTACAGATTTATGTATACCCTCGGGACTTTGACGTAAGAATTGTCAGATATATGTACAGTGGCAAACGATTTAGTACGGTTATCAATATATTATAAACATAATACCAAAGTTATAAGTATGCTCATGAATGAAATACCGTTTCTGTCAATATAGACTTCCTATCAGATTGAGCTCCAATTTGCATAAACTGTGATTTTTACTAACAGATAAAGTGGTGTCATAGAAAAAAAAGATTTGACGTACAATATATTTGTCGGAGATATATGTCGGCATTCTTTATTCAATTCCTACAAATGATTTGACGTAAGAATTGTCAGATATATGTACAGTATTCCTACAAATGATTTGACGTAAGAATTATCAGATATATGTACAGTATTCCTACGAATGATATGAATTTCTAATCGAAATATCAGATATATGTACGGAGATATTCCTCAGCAAACTGTCGGCATTATGATGGTACGAATTGTGCCCAGATATATGTACAGTATTCCCTATTCATATGATTTGACGTAAGAATTGTCAGATCAAAATATGTACAGTACGGTTCCTACAAATGATTTGACGTGACGTTTTATCAGATATATGTACAGTATTCCTACGAATGATATAACGTAACAATTATCAGATATATGTCCAGTATTATTATGAATGAAATGACGTAACAATTATCAGATATATGTCCAGTATTCCTACAAATGATATGACATAAAAATCATCAGATATCCAAAACTCTGATTCTACACATAAATAGACTGAAATTGATATAAAAAAAGATGCTGGAATTTCTAATCGACAATATATTTGTAATATTCGGAGATGCATAATGTCTTGGCATATCTTTGGTATTATGGAATATGTGTGTGTGTGCAGTATTCCTACAAACGGAATGACGTTAGAATTATTAGATATATGTACAGTATTCCTACAAAGGATATGACGTAAGAATTATTAGATATATGTACAGTATTCCTACAAATACAGGAATTTCTAATCGACAATATATTTGTAATGTCCGGAGATGTTGTCTTTCAGCATACTGTCGGCATTCTTATGGAACCAATTGTGCCCCTTTATTGGCTGGCCTGTTCCCTTATTCATATGAAGCAGACTTCATTCAGAAACTGCGGAATCAAAAGAAGGAAAAGCTAACGGTGTCCTTTAATTTGACGTAAGAATTATCAGATATATATCCATTTTGCGATAAATTATATAACGTCAAAATGCCAAACAGATCACCAGGTCATTTCCTCGTCGGTACGTATTTGATTGCTCAAAATGTATGCAACCATAGTGTAGACATCGCCGGTGTTTTGGTTTTTTTTTTTTTACATTTGACTTGTAGACAATATTCTGAGCCCGAAGTCACCAAATTTACTCAGTACTCAAGCTCAACTATCTTTTCATGATTTTAAGGTAAAAACACGCAAAATTTAATTCTTTAACTGAACATATATGTATATTGACAGCATACAATTGTAAATAATGATCAAAATTATTGTTAATTTGAAAAAAAAAATTCAGAAATATTTCAAAATAGTTTGAGTACGTACTCAAATTTTGAGTACCGTGCTCAACGTATTTATTCATTTTTACATCAAAATCATAAGAGTGACGCAAAAATTTATATGTGAAGGATTAAAAATAATAAAAGGTTGCCTAATTACTCAAACTAAAAAACTCAAACTTTATTAACTATACGTGATCTCAGCGTTTGCGTTTTATTTCTTATAAGTGTGATTAGCACACATCACACATTGTGTTTTACTGATAAATGGTATAGAGGTAGACTGTTCGACTGTTCTTTCGACAAAGGAAGTGAAAGTGTCACAAGTCTCTCGGATGACACTTAAAACCGAGGTTTCGTGTCAAGGAAGGCATGGACGTAAAATAGCCCTCACTGCATTGACATCGGTCCATCGCATTGGTCAAAATGTGTGGCACTTCACTTAAAGCTGGTAACGTCTCAATATAAGTGAAACTTTCTTAACGATTTAAAAAAACAAAGAAACAAAAATTGATAATTTCCCCCGTGATTCTCACATTCCTCAGCAATAACACGTATCTGTCAACAATTAGACAGACTATTTGTGTCGACATTTTAGATGATGCTCATAATTTGGATCACATTTATCTTTCTGTACTGTTACAGAAAGCTGGGGATATAATCCGAAATAAACACTTACACACTTAAACAAAAACAACACATTAGGTCACGAGTGAATAGATTTGAAATATTTATATTGATAAAATGCAGACACTCAAGATATGGCCTACTAGAATATGTAGCGCATGACCATCATAAGTATTAATGTTTTCGCATGTTCGACGATTTCTTTTAGTTGTAATATCTATTTGTAATATTTTGCAATGTATTTATAACATTGTGTAATAAAATCCTAATATTACAGTATAGTGATATTTATTTTTCGTGATGTATTTTACTTGTATTAAATCACATGTACCAAAGCATTAATCTCCAGGATGTCAAGAAGACAACAATACAACCTACACATTATGTTACAAAGTATTGATACATGTATCTGATATTCACATTTCATGATGTACTGCATTATACAATGTGAACTGTACAAATTTAAATTTTGACATTATACAGTATAATATATTTATATGATGCGTTGTTATATATATATATATTAATGCTATTGATTAACATTGAATTGGATATCACAGAATACCTACCACCTCAAGAATATTTCCGACCTGGAAATAAGATGTAAACCACAAATATTCCAAAACACATTTACTTTGGTCATATCTTTTGAAATATAAATTCGAATCTTCCGTAACCTACTGTTTTAATGGCTTTGTAAATTGTGATAGAATGTGTCGTCTGCTGTTATGATTCACTAGTCTGTAAGTCGTTTCATCTAATCATTTGCATATGGGACGCATGTCACCAAGTATACTCAATACTTAACCTCAATTTTTATTTTATTATTTTTACTTTATAGTTATGTGTCAAACTTCTGGTCTGGATTTGATTGAATAGGCAACACGTTATTATTTTTATTTAAGTCATTATTAAAATCGATTTTCCGGTAAAAATGAATAAATGCCTTGAGTATGGTACTCAAAATTCTATTTATATTTTTCTTCAAAATGAGCACTAATTCAACATTATTTACAGTTTTTTGCCATCAATATATGAACATGTCCAGTTGCAGAATAAACTATAAGTGTTTTACATTAAAATCATGAAAAGTTAGTTGAGCTTGTGTACTGCGTAAATTGGGTGAATTTGGCCATGGTGTATTTCTTCAGTGGCGTGTCTTGTTAAAACATTCTACACGGGTTTAGTTTTACTTCCCTTTTGTCCTGTGTAGTGTTTTATGTATTATATCTGCTACACATCTTAAATATCCATATCAGCATATCACATTTTCAGTATGTCGCTTCCCTATTCTTATAAACGCAAATAGTTGCTCCAGACGTTTGTTTTCAAAATTACAGACACTATTTAAAAAAAATTGCAGCAAACGATACAACTTGAATATTGTTATCACACACAAATGATTTCTAGAAATAGCAATGTCTTACTTGAAAAGTACATGTACCGCATCTTATGTCTAAGTTCCTTGGACATCTAAATTAAACCACGTGTATTTACTTTTATGAAAGTTGACTTCAATAAAGTTTGTGATGCTTGTTTTGTCAGGCGCCTACACGTGGATGCACTAAGGTTGGTGTGCTGGAGTTTCTAATGGACAGTGTGCTTGTAATGTTCGGAGACGCGTCTTTCAACAAACTGTCAGTATTCCTATGGGAACCAATTGTGCCCTTTTATTGGCCGACCTGTTACTTTATTCATACGAAGTAGACTTCATTCAGAAACTGCTGAATCAAAAGAAGAAAAAGCTAGTGGTGTCCTTTAATTTTACATTTAGATATATCGACGACTTTTTGTCAATTAATAATGACAATTTTCTTACATATGTTAATGAGATATATCCCAGCGAACTAGAAATTAAATAACAAGAGATTCAAGCACACACACACTTCATACTTAGACATTTTACTCACTATAGACACAGACGGGAAATTTGCAACTGAGCTATACGACAAACGCGACGATTTCGGCTTTCCCATCGTAAATTTTTCACATTTAAGTAATAATATCCCACAGTCACCCACATATGGAGTTTATATTTCACAAATGATCCGATATACCAGGGCGTGTTCAACATATGAAGATTTCATATACAGATGTAAACTACTCACTGACAAATTATTGACACAGGGATATCGAAAACCGCGTTTGATGTTAACGTTCCGTAAATTTTATGGTCGGTATAATAGTCATGTTTGCGATTGCTCTGTTTCATTGGGTGAAATGTTGAGTTGCCTTTTCGTTGGCAGTTGTTGAGACGTCTGTATCAATTGTGACGAGGATTCGTTCCTCGCGTATTTCATTTGGACTTGATTGTGGAATCACGGCGGGTGTAACCGGTCGACAGGGAATGCTTACTCCTCCATGGCACCTGATCCCACCTCTTGGTTTCCAGAGGTCCGTGTTTGTCTATTTTTGCAGGATTTGTATCTGTGTCCTGGACATCCTATAGATTTATACTTTGGTATCTGAGTTGTTTTATATTGTTTTACATCACGTCAAGAATTTACCACTTGTTATGGAGATGTCACCAGCTTTAGGTGAAGTGCTATTTTTTTACCTGTGCAATTAATACAAAGAGCCAACAATTTGAAATTTCTTCATTGATTTACATATTTATTATAAATAACTAAATAATTTTGAATTTTTGTGTGTATTTGCACATTTAACATAAAGAACACATTAAGCATAAAGAAGTCAATAATTCAGAAAGTTTGCATGTATTCATCAGATTTTAAAATTCATATAAAATTGCAAGTAAAAACTGAACGGGTGTGTCTATACAATGTATATGAATGTTTACTCCTCCGTAACACATTGGCCCGAAGACACCAAAACTCAATACTCAAGCTCAATTTATTTTATTTCATTTCTTTACTATTTATTTCTTTTGATAAACATCTAGACTGAAACAAATTACTTTATTCATGTGTCAGATTTACGACTTTTCTATATCAGTATCTATAAAAGTGAAAAATAACTTTCATCATTACGGTACTCAGAATTTGAGTGTGTGGTCAAACTTACCTTTAAATAAGCAATCATCATTTTACAAATGTACCCAATAATATACATAATGTACAACGACCCTTGCTTGTGTAATTACAACTGGGTGCTTTCTGGACAATAACTCTAAGCCTTGCTTTTACATCATCTCTATTTATGCTGCCTTATTGCTTTGCTTTCACATTATACTTACTGTATCTTAAAGCTTTACTAGTGTTTTCTTATGAATTCGGTTGTCTCTTTTTAGTATGTTGATTATTATTTATGTGTTGCCATGAACTTTTCTATATAGATTCTAGGTGTCTTTAAAAGTGTAAAAATAACTTTATTAAGGTACACAGAATTAGAGGATGTTGTCAAACTTTCATCGTTTTACAAATATACCCATAAATATACATGTCCAACGATTTTAGATTCTGCTCTCTTATTGCTTTGCTTTCACATTATCCTTTTTGTGTCTTAAAGCTTTCTAATGAAGTATTTAGTGGTATGAACTTATATATCTTATTGCATAAATTTCAGTTTGGTTTACTAGTATATGCCACGGTGTGTCTTATTACTGTGGTGTCTCTTACGGTCTTAAGAAATTTTAAGTTATTTTTAGTCTGCATGTTGTGAGTAAATAGTTGTAGTTATTTGACACGGTGATTATCTATAGATGAGTAGTTAACAGTTTAGCTGTACAAACATTGTACCTTACTGTAATACTGTGAATTTGTGATATGTCCAGTCGCTAGTAGCTCTGTACAGCTGATGTTATATGCCATATCATATGCCCGACTTTAAATAAATATTATTTGATTTGATTTCAGCATGACGTGTGTGTGTGTGTGTGTGTGTGTATGTATGTATGTATGTATGTACGTACGTACGTACGTACGTACGTATGTATGTGAGCCCGCCTGGCTCAGTCGGTAGCGCGCTCGACTCTTGATCGTGAGTTCGAGTCCAGCCGGCGGCAGGTTGGTTACCTGTCTGTCGGATGAGACAGTAAAAACCGTGGCCCCGTGTCACAGTAGGTGTCGGCACGATAAAGAACCCTCACTGCTCAATGGCCGTAAGTGCCGAGCAAAGGCCAAAATTTGAAGCCCTTCACCGGCATCTGGTGACGTCTCCATATGAGTGAAATATTCTTGAGTGGGACGTTAAACAACAATAAACAAACAAACGTATGTATGTTTTTTTAAATCCATACAAAGTTAGTTAAATTACTGAGTAATTGGTGATGATCGGTCCTGATTCCACATCTAAAGATTCCAAGACTTTAGAGGTATGTTTTGTTAACTATTTTTTATACTGTATTTCTATACTTTCTGGTGGTTATTGCTTTGGTATCTGTACTGTTTATATCTTACAACTGCTGACATCTTTACTATCCACACTAACTTTGTGCGATAACAATGTATTTCGTTTGCCTGCCAATATTGTTACATGTACTTAATTCAATCTTCCATCCTGTTTTGATTAACTAGTCTTGTGCTGTTTATAAAATCATGTTGTTTCCACTTTGTGAATGTTTTCTTCGGTCTTGGTACTTCTCTGTCTCCAGAACTGTCTGATCAAGTTTGATACCTTTTCTCTTTGGTCATTTAATAACCTTTGTTGCTGAATGGCATTGGTTGTACAGTTTTACAATTCAGAAGAAGGATACATAGTTGAAAATTTAATTACGTCATCAAAGACATCATAACTTCTGAATACCTTTTTAAAATTTTCTCGTTCAAAATAAATTAGTGCACAATTTAAAACATGTCAAAACAACAATAAGTTATGTGTTGCAAACGAAAATATAATCTCACCAGATAATTGATTCAATTTGCAAGGATATACTTTCGACAAAATATTAGTAAAATAGTTATGATCTTGTTTTCTCGTGGTGTTCATGACAGTTTATGAAAAGTAGATCTACTGAGTGATAAAGTTGAGAATGGTATAAAAAGGTAACATTTGTAGATTCTATAGTACGAAGTACAAGTAATATATTGATATTGTCGGTATAATATGAATTTCACCAAACATGGATTAATGGGGAACGCAAATTTGCAAGTCAAATTATCGTGAAGAAAAACAATTATTTGAACTGTGTGTAGAAAATATCATGACTTCCCTTCACACTGAGTGTTGGAATAATGCTCGTTTCTGTACTTTCTCTGTGACTCCCGATGCCATGAGGTACATGTACATATCAAACGTTTTGTTCACCATATCCATCTTCATGGCAAACTTATCTTACTTTCACTAATATCACACACGAACTAATATCATTTACTCTTCGAGTGTTTTGGTCGTACTTTTTTCGACAATTCTGAGTGAATTTTACTGAAATCCTCGTCGCCTGTGATACTTTGGTGTAACACGCTCTGGATCGACATACCCGGTACACATATTACAACGATTGTTCTGTTAATTTCTTTATTTTAACTAACAAAACTGTAATGAAACACATTTACATATATTTACATACCGACTGTAATCCCCTTCATTGCAAGTAAGTAGTTATAGGCAGCTCTCCGACGCGCCATTTGAATTTTGCCGCCAGGGGGCGCTTTTTAACGGTTTTTGATGACGTCATCAGAATGCTGGCTTCTGATTGGTCAATTCAAATGGCGCGCCGGAGAGCCGCCTGTGACGTCACAACCGGAAGTGCGTCATACCGGAAGTGAGGTCATACCGGAAGTGCGTCTTGAGCTTGGAGGCGTGTTCTATGAGACCGGAAGTGGAAGGTTGCGGGGGCGGCCATCTTGGTTAAGGAGCCAATGAGAGCCTTCGTTACAAAGAGGTTGGGGGTCACGAGAGGTCGCGAGAGGTCACGTGAGTTCACGAGAAGTCGACGGGATGAGAGAGAAGATGGGTTTTTCACCAGTTTTGAGCTAAGAGTAATCTATTTTTAGAACCGAAACTTTTGGGTTTTCCAGGTTTGTGAAACTCGTAGTTGGTGGCGCCACCGTCGGTGAAACTAGTAGTTGGTGGCGCCACCGTCGGTTGAGAGTTGTGTATCATGCGCATGCGCGAGAAGCGATAGGCCGAGCTCGATTCAAGCTTGAACTAAAGACTTGTACTAAGGCTTGTAGAGTGAGAGTATGTACAAAGGGAGATCACTCTGTATAGACTTTACAGGTGAAAACAAAGGGAGATTACTCTGTATAGCTTGTATGAGTAGGGACTAAAGGAGATCACTCTGTATAGACTGTATAGGTGAAACAAAGGGAGATTACTCTGTATAGACTTATCTATAGGTGGAACAAAGGGAGATTACTCCTGTATAGACTGTAGAGATGGGGCAAAAGGGAGATCACTCTGTATAGACTTGTATAGATGAAACAAAGGGAGATTACTCTGGTATAGACTATAGGGTGGAACAAAAGGGCTGATGACTCTTTATGGTCCCTTCATTGCAAGTATATAGAGCGATGTGTTGGAGTTGTCGGTACACGCAGCCAGGTGACCCGAGTGTTAATCGCTTTACATTTTGGCGTATCAATGCATGAATGAATCAATAAATTATACGAAAAAAAAACAGAAAAACACTCAAATATCACAATTTTTCGGCCACTTGGCCTTTATCAAGTGAAAGACGACAATAGTGTAATCAGTAAACATTGATAAACATTTGCACTGGAGCTTTGTATTGTGCAGACTTAATACTATGTAACTGATATACATATTGTCGTCTTTCACTTGATAAAGGCCAAGTGGCCGAAAAATTGGTGAAATTTGAGTGTTTTTCTGGGTTTTTTCGCATACTGATACTTACCTTTGGAGGACATTAAATTTTATTGCAATAAATTATAGAATATTACATAGTTAAATCTTATTTATCTAATCTTAAGAGTCATACATTACCACAAAATAAAAACAAAAATCGCAGAAAGAAATCGGAAACACAAGACTAAATCTACATCTGTAGCACACTGTACAGCCTACAGGCCCATAAAGCGATATATCTATAAAAGGTCATGTTATGATGTTATGACCAGAACTACAGACCACAAAAATGAAAGTTAGCTTCGTAGTTACAACAGAAAGAAAGGGAGTTAGGCCTAGTGCAACTTTGTCAAGCATTTCTGATAAACAGGTCGATTTATTTGCCTTCACCGGATATTCCTATCAGAAACAATTCGTCACTCGCATCGTGTGAAATCAGGCCATGTGAAATAGGCCTACGCACGTTAGTTACGTACCAATCAGTCATCATGGTTCCCAGCTGATTGGTAAAAATGTTAAATAAAATGGCTACTATCAGTTGTCATGAATGAGCATTAGCTGTCTCCATTCTCGTAAGTCACACTAAAACTTTCTATGGTATATCCAATTAATGATACATCAGAATTCAAACGCAAATTCGTTGTAAATACATTATATAGCATACTCATACTCAAAATTTGCATTTTCAATTCTCCTCTGACACATTTAACCTTCCGGTTACCAAGCAGACGAATATTTTAAAATAATTTCAAAACAAATCTGACACTTATTCAAAATTTTCCGAAGCACTAGTTTCTTTCAAAATGATATGGAAATAAACCTTAATTCCATTTAGTATTTCCGGACAGATAAGGGGGACTACTTCTCGTCTCACACAGCTGTTTAGCTGTTATGTCATATGAAAAACTCCCGCAGCAAAGCCAGTACATAGAATGAATTTCGTAACTAGCTGACTACAGATTCACAGAAAATGGTTATATATATATATAAATATAAGGATTGTTTTTCTTTTCTTTTTTTTTGAAAGCATTGAGTATAAATGCAATGGATTATGGAAAAAATTCAAGTGCAGTGCTGCAAAGATTTTTTTTTCCATAATCCATTGCATTTATACTCAATCGGTAAATGCTTTAAAAAAATGAAAAACAATCCTTAAAAGGAAATCATTCAATGATTTTTTGCCTCAGTATTAATCTTGCATCCCTCTGTCAATCTTATTGGTTTTACAACATAAAAATCATCGAGATCAACGTTTTAAACATAAGATGAATCAGGCGACAATGTTCAAATCAGGTGAAAATTGGACACACACACGGACCTCTAAAATCCAGAGGTGGGAACAGGTAACATGGAGGAGTAAGCTAATGTTAGGTTATAGGGAAGCAGTAACTGTGTATATTTCAGTAAGCACGATAAATTCTTTCATAATTGCACTAAAACGACAGGTATGACTTGAATCTTTATTGCCCGTAATTTATTTTATATGGGCCTACATATTCGAAATTATAAAACCTGTACATATCTATATAGCCTACACCGCAACGACAACGGCAAACACTCTGGTTTCGCGCCGGTACATATGGAATAGGGGCCAAAGTGCTTGATCAAAGTAAAATCAATGATATTCGTCCACAATAACTTAATCTCGAACGATCTATGATTTTTACCATGTAAGGTCTAGCGTGTCACCGACCTGCTGGGATCCTGGCTCACTGATGCTAGCGTTATCTGTAGTATCGACGAAGTAAGATTGGGCCAGGAACCCAGGCTACCCTCCCACCCTTCCTATCGAGAATCCGGTTTGTTGCCGCCTTATTAACACAGTTTCTCTTCCTAATCCTGTTCTGCTTCCTTTTTACCAGTGTTATTATTTAACGCGTGTATTTAAATAATCAGCATTGTAAACATGACCGCGATATTTGCCTTGAGAATATTTGACCTTATTAAGATTATATTGAACTATTTGAGTAGGAACAGGTAGCAAACTATTGAAATGGACTATAACGCAGATCACGTGACTTAGCGCCATATTGGAGCCACTGTTATGATGTGAGAGTTGACAAGTTCGAAAAATATCATAGTATTACCATGGGTAAGTCAGAAATACAATATTTTTCAATCAAAATTCATTTATAAATAATTGTTCTTTTAATATGGCCACTATTACAACACATACAACATTAAGTTAATTATTTCACCACTATTTGCTGCGTCTGCTGCAAGCGTTCCGTATTAGAAGGAGGATGTTTAGGAATGGGGGGTCGAGTTGAGGCACCCTAGCGGGAGCTTTTACCTCAATACATTATTTCCGCTGCTTGCGAGTTGACTCATTAAACACTCAAGTTGTAAACCGTGTTAATCAATGTTTATCGTTAAGTTATATCAGGAAGTAACACATAACTCATTTAATCACATGGCCACTTGGTTAATACCTTGAATGCAACGATTTGGATGACAGATTTGTTGACTCGGTAGATGACATAAGCCTGTTTTGTTATTGTGGCGTACATTCGGGCACGGCCCATCAACTTAATTGCCAGAATGTATACTCAAAATAAAATTATTTTTTGTTGATTTCGATATGAATACAAAAATGCAAGTCTCATTCATGCATTTGGTTGCTTTTTAAAAATAAAATCATAGTAATCTTTTTCAGAAAAAATAAGTATGGTCAATAGGCACTATCACATAATCACAGCACATGCATATCGATACATCTCTAAATCAACATTATTTCACCACTATTTGCTTTACTGCAATCCTGTAACTTTGGTTGGCAAGATAATAGTTAATACAAACTGTAACATAGGCCCTATACAATGATTGATATCACTTGATTTTGTCCATTTCTGACACTGTGTATGACATCGTTCACAAGGTTGTGGAGATAAAACAACACAAACATTTCATTATAAACATTCTTTTTTTTTTGGACAAAAACATGTAAATATGTGCAAACAAATTCTATAAAACACACAAAGAACATGAAAATTGTGTTTTGACCTGACATCAACACTGTTCAGTTTCAAAGTTATAGAAGATGTATCATGATGCCATCTAATTCTGCACTCTACTTTATGCTCAATTCATTGTGTATATACATACCAGTGATATGTAAAGCCTAACACATTCCTGTCAACATTATGAAATTTGTCTGGGGTAGAAAATGCGTACAAAGGTCAAACTTTTTACGGATACGTTGTCATTCTGATATATATGCGTGTACCAGTGGCGTCGAAAGCATTTAAATAAGTGAAAGGGGGAGGGTACGGGAGGGGATGTCCCCCTTCGCAAAAAACAAGAAAAAATTATAATTTTAAACTTCAATATTTGCCATTTTATGCATCTAAAAGGGAATTATTTTCAATAATATTGATGATATAAATATCACATTTCTTTTAATTTTCTAGTTAACTTTGCACAATTTATAAGGAATAGATATAGGCTTTATTTTGAAGTTTTAATACATGTAATATATGCATGTACACACACAGCTTGGGAGATGATGTTATGGCCATTGTGTTATATTAGAATGTTTAAAATTTAGTATTTCTTAATTTGTTATAACAAATTTTAAAATACTAAATTCTGAATATTCTAATATAACAGTTGCATTTGGAATGCAGAAAATCAATAACTAGACTTACCTGGAAGAAATATATTATATAATATCTGAGTTTGATTGCTATTAATATTTGGAAGTATGATAATTTTTAAAGTCAAAGGCTTGATTTTTTTCTTGGAGATTTGAACATTTATTACTAAAATATTTGCATACCCAGATATTTATTTGAAGGTTTTTATCTTTGCATTGAACCTTTTTCATTAATTGATAAGATAAAACAATAAATGATGTCTGAATAGTTCACTCCAAAAACAAAAAAAGAGATTTGATAGGGAAAAATCAAATCTGCTTTTAAAAAGAAAAAATAGTTTTTTTTTAGGTTATATAAATGTGTTTACTGTCATTACTGACAATTTATGTAATTCAATTCAATGTGTTACAAGAAGAAATTATTACCTTTGTATAAAACAGTATGTAAATGAAATAAAACATTGTTTCTGTATTGAAATCACAACAATTTTAAAATGCAGGTATAACAATGTATAATATGTGGAGTGCGGACGTCATAGAAGACACCACTATCTCGCTTCGATATTTCTCAGCTGAATTTTTAAAGTAAAATCATTGAAGATTGATATAGAAGCTGCATAAAATTAATATAACATCAATTATGTTAATCTTTGGTGTCTGTAATTACCATCGGCACACGCCCGATAATGACACCTCTGTATGGTCTTATGACATTAATTAATAAACAGGGTTACTAGTCCTTGTTCCTCATGACTATTTGGAAGATATAAGGGACTTACATAACCTAGATGTCTTAATACTTCAATGATATGGAGGCGCCAGAAATATCGCCAGAATTTCAAGCTATTTTTTGTCGCCAATTAATAGACTGAAAATTACGATTAACAACATTTAATGCTGACAAAAACGTCTACCGATCACCGGAAAATGGACAAGAAGCGGTAGAAATATACTGAAATCGGTTGAAAATTAGAAAAATCGGTAGATTTTTTCTCGGCGGTAGACAAATAGAAAAATCGGTAGACTACTGCCGAAATCGGTAGACTTGACAGGTATGCTAACAGTCCTGACTTTTACTTAAAGAACATTATATATTTGGTTCCAGATAACCTAACATGCATTTCTTTCTTGCTGTGGTGATATTTAGATGGACACCAGTAGGGGTATAATGATAAACAATGATACATATCACGATATTTGGCTCTCTATGTGATACATTATATTGTACTATAATATTCTGAAATCTGAGCAAAAATAAAATAAAAAAAAGAAACAAATTCTTCCATTGGAAAAATTTATCCATCCTTAAAAGGAAAACAGGCCCTGAAAACAAAACAAAACAAAAGAATTCGCATCTATGATCTATGCAACACTTATTTATCACTGCATGCAATTAAGGCTGTGTATTGATTGAAATTTTTCGATATAATACATATTGAATATTTGTTTTTTCAATACATTAGTTGTATTGGTTGAGTCTCAAAACACAACTATTTAAGTTTATTTAAAGGACTATATATGATAGAGATACCTATATCCCCACCAATGAAATGAAAATTAAGTATTTCTTGTTAAGTACATGGTTGTATATATTATGAAGTTTAAGATTCGCACTTTTCATACAAGTACACACAAAAAACAAAAGTTTCCTTGTCAGGAAAGTGTCTTAAAATCGGCATTAAAATATGTATATTTTCAATATTTCATCTATTTTATTCTATTTCTTAGCCTTTGGGGGTAAAATGAAGTAAGAGCACAGCCTTGGACAAGAAAGATATTCCACATGCTGTTGTATATGTTCATTAACTATTTTGTGTACGAAGGAAAATTTTGTCCAAAGCTGCGTTCAATATAAACAAACAACTTTTCATATGAACAACACGTCCATGGATTACGTTGTTGCTAAGGAGATTCTACTTCCAGTTGTTTTGACAGTGTACAAACAGCGTTCATTTATTTTCATCGTGAACCATACGTAACAGAAACAAACTATACGTGACTAACCAGGAAACCCCTCTGCTGTTGCATAGGCTATAAATAGCTACAGTGGGTAGTTTCTTCTCTGTTTATCGCTGGTTCCGTATTACTGCGGCAATCACATTCTTAATACCAACTGGAAAATACTGAGTACTGTAAGCATAGTGCTACAATGCTGTGTTTTTCTTTCATTCTTTGAATTCTCTATAGATACATCTGCTTGACAACTTTTCACTAAAAGATAAATACGGTAAACTTGCTTCTCTGAGAGATCGAATAGGCCTAACTGAATTCCCCTTTGGGTTACGCATTGCCAACTGTTAACCCCTATGGGCTATACTACCGTAGACCCTTGGATCTGCGTTTTTTATCCATGGTAGATCTACAATATGATGAATTGATTACTACATGTAGGTCAGTTTACAGTTAGCCTGACCTGGTTGCTTGGCTCTTATGCATTTCTTTACCCGAGCGCCAAATACAAGTCTACTGCAAAGAATCTATTTTTAGAATTTTACCTTTGAAATCGGGCATTGCCGACACTTTTATCAAGCATATACGTTGAATTTTTAAAGTAAATAATATTACTGTTTAAAAATTAGAAGTATAGATCCATGAGGTAGATCTACAGTACATTTTTTTTTCCAAAGTAAGCCCTACGAGTACAAAATGTAAGGATATATAACTAGCAACTGCATTCTCTTATTTGGTCTTCAATCAGACTGTTTAACATTTTACAACAATATTGTATATAATTGACGGTGGCGTAATAGTTAGCACGTCAGATTGTGAAAGCAAGGGCCAGGGGTTCGAATCTCCTCAATTAACATTTTTTTTGTTTTTATACTATATTTTTAAAGGAATACATTTTGTATATATTTTTCTCCAGATAAAAATTAATCTGTGGAATAAACAAAATTTACTTCATTTTCTCGAAATAATTTTTCACCAGACTTAATACAAAAGTTCATTAAGTCACTGGAGTTCCATTGACTTAACATGACCTTGAAATGACCTTTGAGGTCAAGAGAGCAAGTCAAACTACTTCGATCTCAACTTTAGACCTGTTATGAAAATATGACTATCCACCATTTGGGGGCCATTTTGGACCCTTATCATATATAGTCCTTTAATCAATTTCAATTTACATCTTCTGTGTTAAAATTCTACATATTTGTGTTTTCATTACCAAGCATAATGTACTGTACTAAATGTTTTACAGCAGAATAAATTATTATTATACTAACAGTGAATGACCTATCGCCAACAACTAAAACTTAATAGGTCAGATAACCAAGTGTATTTTCTTTTTAAAAATCATTACAAATCCTAGATAAAATATCATGTTAACAACAAAGATAATATAAAAGATAAAAATAAATGCATCATTCACTAAATTTATTTAGTATGATTTTAAATACATGTAAATGATTTTAATCTGGTGTTCCTGTTTGCTGAAATCCGTGAACTCTCAGTGTTTAGTTTCGTCAGTTGGTGTGAATTAACACTCCTATGGCACAAAACACTGATTTTAGGTCTGTTACCATGTTACTGCTGCCTTTCGATGTGCTAACATCACAATTACAATCGGTGCATATCGTCATTTACTTTCTTAAAGTATTCTCTGAATAATGCATTGTCATCTAAATTAACTATAAATGCATCATTATTATTACTATTATCAATTATTATTATTCCTCTTTCATGATGTTACTACTAATACTATGTACTATATAGTACTATGTGTTTAAATAAAAATAAATTACAAAAGTAAGTTTTCACTATTGTCAGATGAAAACAGTAGCTATCCATTTCTATGTATTTCTTTAAAACTTTATTTACAGTTACTATTTTTATCATTCACTCACATTTAATTCAGAATTTACAACTTTTATATAATGTATAGTGCTATGATTATTTTACCAATTTCTGAAATTTGCACGTAGGTCTGATTGGTATCGGTTCTTTTATTACACATCCAACTTCCACTTACTTCCTCCACAATCTGCAAGTATCAGCAATCAACATACGTTGTGTTCTGTGACATTTTCGGCCCTGAGGTAAAGACTAACGTGTTTAATTGTCATTAAAATAATTCGTTAAGTTTCTAATTGCTTTTTATAATGTATTTTGAACTAAAAATAGAATGAAATGGATCACTTTCAAAACTTAAAAGGGAATCTGGATTTTCAGTATGGCGTCAGTACTTGTCACACGGGCGAATTTCAACACCAGCATGTGTGCATCGTTTATATTGTATTTGTGGTGGAATTATTAAAAGGGAAACACTCTTTGAGGGTTTGTACAGTGAAAATAGATGCTGAAATTCGATGCGACATGAATTCTGGAATTGCTCTAATTGAAAAAATATATATATATCAGTATGACACAGTCTATAAATTTTTTTCAGTCGCAGCAATTTCCGCAAGTCGGTCGGTGAAGGGGAAACAAACAATATTTTAATTAAGGCCATATAAACTTTCAACAGATGGCTGTATCTATTTTATTAACTAGAATGATTCCAACATCTGAAACATTATTTTCGATATTTTGAATCGTAAGTGGTATGATGTTGACATATCTGCATTTGATGAATTGTTCAGTGATAGGGCCTATATGAAGCCATTGTTAGGCTTTATATATCACTGATCTTATCAAGAATTTTAAAATTTAGAGTTCATTGCTGTAGTACTATTGAAAAGATATTGTAATTTTCGATATTTTGAATCGTAAGTGGTATGGTGTTGACATATCTGCTTTAAATGAATTGTTCAGTGATAAAGCCTATATGAAGCCGTTGTTAGGCTTTATATATCACTGATCTTATCAAGAATTTTAAAATTCAGAGTTCATTGCTGTAGTACTATAGAAAAGATATTGTAATTTGCAGTTATGCTTAATCAGGTATGACACTTGATGTGTGTAGTTGCTAAATGGTTTGATACTGTAAAAAAACAAGTATATTCTATGAATGTCAAAATAAATACCATGTTTGTTCTGTATATGGTAACTTTTGGGTTATGGGGTGATATAGAATTGGACAGTCAGGAACAGGTGACAGGAATTGCGAGGAGGAATTCATGCAGTTTCAGTCAAAAACAATACTAGGAGTAGGAACAATGAGAGGAAGGATATACCGGTATTACAAGATGTACTCGAATTGTGTTACATTAACGTGAACCAGCTGCAGTTTGCTACGGAAGAGGAAAAACATGATATGTGTAAAGCAGTGGATACAAAGCAAGGAAAATGAAAGAAACAAAAAAAGGGCAGGAAATGGAGGAAAAAATAAAGGTAAAAGAGAGGAGGAGATAGAACTACGCAGAAGAACATGGAGGAAGAGAGACAATAGCTGAAGATGTGGAATGAACATTATGGTAGATATATTCAAAATTTAGAGTTAAAACTAAAAAAGAAAAATCTGTATGGATTTGAAGAGATAAGGAGTTATTGCGAGAATGAATGAGAATAAGAGAATGAAAGTGTGATATGTAAAAGATGTTTTAAAAATTATGTTTTCTTAAATTTTGCTGTTTAATGTATATCATATTTCACATTTTGGAATATCATAACAATAGATAAAATTAAAAGAAAGGTGTAATTGTTTCAGTTTTGCAAATCAATTGCATTACGATAGTATTAAAAAAATTTATGATATTGTAAGGATGAGCAAAGAAAAGATGTTTCTTATTGCAATTAAATGTTACATATGAATTTTTACAACAACAGCTGAAGATATCTAAATTCATTAATGAATTTTCAAATTTTGTTATGATTTTTGTGAATTGAAAATTTTAATTGATTTTTAGTAACTATAAAGTATTTAACATTTTGAGGACAAATGATGTCCAAACAGGGTAATGTGTTGTAAAACTATGGAGTGGGTTCATAGTATATATCACCGAGACGACACCATGTTTAACACTGTGGTTACTGTGGTGTTCTTATTTGTCGTTCGGTGACTTCTGTTTATGTGGTGCATGTGGTGATGATGTTATCCTTGGTCCTAGTGACCTATCACAGTGTGATCTCAGGTCCTGTCACTTTTTGTAATGTCAAAGATTCAAATGTTTTTTTCTAATATTTATTACCTAACTAAAAAGCTATTAACAAATATTTACAAAGTAGTTCTTAGTACCAAGCAGATAATACAGCTTAATTAGTACTCATCCATTCATGTCCGCTTTCTCTACTATAAGTTTGGTCCTTTTTTGCATACAATGGATCCTCTTTCTTATGCTCTTGTCTCCCTTCTCTCTCTTACTTTCACATTCTTAAATTTTATATTATTCCTAACAATTTTAGGTTATCCCTGTCTAGTCCTTAAGTTCTTCTTTAATTTTAAAATATGCTAATTTAAGGATTAAAATATAATTTGAAGGTTCCTAAAGTAGTAGCTTAGACATTTGAGTCTTAGCTACATAAAAGATCAGTCTTAAATCAATTACTCTATGTCTCAAGGTCCCTAATTTGATATCTAGACAGCCTAATCTCAACTAATTACAGAGCAATTAACTTCCTTCACACCTACATGTATGTTAATAAGTATATCTAATTTAGTAGTTATGCCAATTTATATTCTTTCCTCTAGTTTCCAACAAATACAAAAATATATAAACTTAATAAACTATAAATCAACAAATCAATATTTTTAAAAATACTTAAAATCTTATATTTATAATTTTAATAATTTCAAACATGAAATTCTACTCTGTGATATATGTTTATTCTACATCAAGTACATTTATTCTATTATATGGAAGGTTTGTTTCTATACTGAGAATATAGATTTGTTTTATGCGAAATTCTATATTCACTTACTGAAAATTCTATATTTACTTACTTTTTTTTATAGCTTCAAGAGTGATTGATACAAACAAAGTTTATCTTGTGTTGATAATTTTTCATTATTAAATGTTGATCATATTATCCAGAAATCAAGTAGTATTGCACCACCTTTCACTTGCATGTGATGGCGTCATCATCCTAACTGCCATGGACATGTTTTGACAAAGTTTTGACATCATCAGCAAAGGGCTTAATATGTTGTTATAATGATATTATGATGATATTTGTTAACTAGGTTCTAGTTATTATATGCCAACCTTCTTTATTGCTTTGCTGCTGTCGATGGTTGGTTGGTTAGTTGGTCCATACACCATCAGTTTCTGTTCATTATCTCTGCAGTAGGTGCACATATTGAAATAAAATTTGGCATACAGATGTATCATAAGAATATCTAGGTAAAGTTCTTATTTGGTTATCATCAAACGATTTTGGACAGAGGTTATGCCCCATGAACTTAGAAAAATGTCCAATAATTCAGTTCAGTATCTCTGCAACAGGTGCACATATTGAAATGAAATTTGGCATACAGATACATCATGAAAATATCTAGGTCAAGTTTTTAGCTCACCTGAACCAAAGGTTCATTCAATTGAGCTTTTCTGATCACCTTTTGTCCATCTGTCCATCCATCTTTCTGTCCATAAACTTTCCACATTTTCGACTCTCCAAAATCGCTGAAGGGATTTTAACGAAACTTTTGGAAGCAAAAACATCAAGGTCCTCTTCCAAGTTTGTTCATTTCGGGCTGATCAGCCCTGGGATGGATCCAGGGTGGGGCACAAGAGGCCCCCAGGGGGTACCCCTCTTTAGAAATCTTCTCCTCCATAAGCGCTGCATGGATTGAAAAACTAACTGTATCTGAGTGATCTACGTGAATGTGTGATTCAAGTTTGTTAATTATGTAGAAATTGGAAAATAAATTTTTGATGTCTTTTTACACATTGTCATTTATTTTTGTAATTCTTTGCTTTTATCCTTACTTATTCATCATAATTCATTCATTTAAAATGATTTACATGTAATTAGGTAGAGAAATGCTGTCCTGAAATTTTATATTTTGAATTTTTTTTATGAATTTTTAAAACTACAAAAAGAAGGAGGGGCATTTTTACACACACTTGTTCTTCAAAACTGCTGAAGGATAAAGGAAGCAAGTACAGTATCCAAGTTCCCCTAACAGGTTTATGTTTTTTGACCAAATCAACTCAGAGGTGGATCCAGGGTGGACAAAATAGGTCTCAGATGGTACCCCTCTTTGAAAATCTTCTCCAGAACTGCTGTATGGATTGAAAAACTAATTGCATGATCCAGGTTCCTGTTTTTGGAATGAATTAATTTTTTATATGTTTTTGACATGGCCATAACTTGTACAAACAGCTCTTGTTTAATAAATCATTGCATATACATGTATGTATGACTTTTTATAGTCTGAGTCACATTAGCTGTGTCTACTGGATTTGGCAGATTAAAATAAAATGGTTGATACCTACCTCTCAAATTTAACGTAGGGGTATCCTATGCATACTGAGTAATTTATCCATGCCCATGATAAAAAAAATTAATCCATTTTGTACTAGATATTTACACTCAAATTACCCCTACAGGAATTTTACATTTGTAATGGTGGCCAGCTGTCATAAATTGAGAACGGAAGTGAAAGAAAGGGAAAGTTTATTAAATATACTGATTTAGCCTGGCTCACTGATCAATGAGGTACATAATAATGTAGTTTGATTGGGCCAGGATCCCAGGCTGACACTCGATGAAATCATCCCATGGGCATGCTTTCAGAACATTTCTAGTATTATCGTACAAAAGACGTGATTTCGAAAAATTCTGAGTATTATCGAGTATTGTATTGTAGTGTGATTACAGAGATACAAGTTAAGGTATCATATTTATCACAATAATATTGTTTAGATATGATTAAGTGTAATGCTTGTTTATTAGTAGGTAAAAGGATCTATTATCCTTTTACTTAAAAGATAATTTAATATATTAATAAGTTAGAAATATATTTTGAATTGTTAGCAACATAAAAAGACTATATTACATACATCCAAGTTCTAATAAAGTTAAAAATTACAGATGTGTGCCAAAAGTGAAGATAATTTTTATTTTTCTCTATATATTTCATATAAAACCCCATTTTTTCAAAACACTATTACACAGTCATTTCTTGTTCAATTTCAGTAAGATTTTCATTATAAACTATTTATGTTTTGAAGTTTATGTGGGTTTTTTATTATGTAAATTTCCATTGTTCCATTTAAGATTACTGATGAGTTTTGCAGGATACAAAAATGTTATTTTCTTTTTTCAGTGTATGTAAATAGGGAATTATTACATATTAGAATTTAATTTTCGTATAAAATTCCTGAAAACAGGAAATTTGAACATTATGAACTGATACATTATGAAACTGTTGAATATTTTAAGTTTTATTATTCATAAGTTTTACCAAAATTGATTTAGAAATGACTTAACATGAATGTTTTGAAAATTTGCAGAACTATATGAAATATATTCTTAAGAAAAAAAATTATCTTCACCATTGACACTATACTGTAGATGTTGCTTCTGATAGTAAATGTTGATAATATCTTTAGTGTTGTACTCTTGATTGGATAAAACTATAGGGATCTTAAGTGCAGTGCTCATCTATGGATGAATATCCAAGATATATAATTTATGCTACCATAAATCTGGAGATAAATACAGGTTACATGTGATATGACAGATTCAGAGTAATAATTTTCAACTGTATAGTAATTTGGTTATTATGTATAATTATGTATATTGTTAAATGGAATCTTGAGATTTGTATGAATTAATAAACATTGTGAAAATCAATATTGGTCTTTGTTGCTTCAATTTCACCTCATCCTTAATGGTATTTACAACAGCCCATTTCACAAAAGGTCCAATCCTGATTCTTAGACTTAAGCCTCTTAGGATCACACTTACAGTCATTTTACAAAGAAATTTGTAAATGTACGACCAAGTCAGGCCAGATCTTTATGACTGTCCAGAGGTAGAGCGTAAATGTATGTGTCATAATTTATCTTTGTAAATGTAGCAGGTAAAATATTCATAAACAATCAAGATCAGATTTGAAAATATGTGAATATGTTAAACATGTACCTTAATTAATAAGACTTGATTTAGGATAGTGTTGATCAAATGGTCCCAAGTTTTGTCTTAAGCTCAACTAACTTTAATTTTACAACTTAAGACTTATGACTTCTTGATAAAACAGGTCCCTGGATTGTAAAAATCAGTTTGCTGAGGTCAGTTTGACTGTATCTGGTTTGTAGGGATTTCCCTGGCATGCAAATACTGTGTAATTGTCTCAATAAAATAGCAAATGACCCATAAATAAATATCAATTGATCATAATGGGCACAAGATAAAGTACTCATTGTTTAGCAGTAAAAGTCAGTATGATAAATAAATCAGTGAAATCTTATAACAGATTGTATCATAATTTTACTTTGATATACATTTACAATATAACATACATGTAATGATTACAAGTAAAGGATCATAATGAAAACATGTAAACATGTATACATTGTACTGTTAAAGAATCAGTGATCCTCAAAATTTCCAAATGACCCTCATTCTCAATTAAAAGGAGGTCCATTGGACCATTCAATGAAATTTTCTAGGGAAAATCCTGAGATTGTAACTTGTAAGGTCAGTGTACCATTACTAAGGTTATTTTTTCTGTACCTATGAGAGTTGTAAAATTTTATGTTTTGAGTTCTGTTTATCTTAACATCCATTAAAGCAATTGCTGCAGATTTATAAGAGATTTGCCAAGCTTGACAATATGATTGCAAATAGTAATTTTTCTTGCGCAGAGACAAAACTTGACTCGTCCTGACTTCTGAATTGAGAAAATTTCAGTGCTTAAGAACTAAGAAGGCTAAGATACAGAACTTTTCCTGCTAATTTTGGGAAAGCGCCTTGGTTATAAAATTGAGAAAAACCACTTTGACATATATTTTGCATTGGGCATAACTTGATAATAAGATAATATTTTTAATTTAATATTGCAGTTGAAGTTCTGGTTGAGTTTGACTATGATGCAGAACAAGAAGATGAACTTACAATCAGAGTTGGAGATATTATCAAAAATGTTATTATGTCAGAGGGAGGTTGGTGGGAAGGTGAGCTGAATGGAAAAAAGGGAATGTTCCCTGATAACTTTGTCAAAGTAAGTGTAGTTTTCTCATATTCTCTTATAATACTGTTTTTGGAAGGTATATTGTTTTTTTTTCTCATACATGTATTTGCGCATGTAGGTACAAACGTAATACGCAGATATCTGAATACAAACCTACTTTTACAACTTGGTTTTGATGTACAATAATAAATAAGAGCTATACACAGGCATAAAATATCTTACATTCCTATATATTTTGTGAAAATAAGGTCAGGTCCAGTGTGTTATGCATATACAAATTTTAAGTTTGAGTAATCAACTTCAATTGAAAAAGTGCCAAATCTGGGTTTCTCAAACAATTTTCATGAAATATATAGGAATTTAAGAAATTTTTTTACTTTTGATATCTTTTATTTGTTATTCTATATCAATCTAAGTAAAAAAAAACAGAAAATTTGTTTATTTGAATAAAACACAGCTAATGACCCCTTAAATTTCATTGATAAATGAAAACAAATAAATTAAACCGTAACAAAATTTTCTGATTCTACAGAGTGCAGTATGTTGTTTCATCTGTCTGCTAATTTTCTGATTCTACAAAGTGCAGTGTGTTGTTTCATCTGTTTCCTAATTTAAAAAAATAACTGCTTGTGCTGGTCTAGTGGTAGAGCATTCCACACACAAACTGAAGGTTCCAGGTTGGACTCCTAGGTACATGGATCATACCAATGACCTTTTTTTTTAATTTATGGCACTTGACTTCCTCTAAAGCCCACAATTGATATGTTAATTTTGTTATTTTTGTATTACAAATGTAGGTTAAAAACAATGAACCAGAGAAGCCAAAAGAAGATCCTAAAAAAGATTTGCTAAAACATCAACAAAGATCATCAGTTAAAGAGCTTGCCAACAAACTTGGAGTGATAGGACCATCTGCACCCCAGAAAAAGAGAGGTATTTTTCAATTTACCAACAGTTTACAGTCTATGCCAAATGTTTTTTGGCTCCCAAAGGTCATTCTGACCTGTGTTGTTGCGTTCCACACAGGTCCAAACCATTTATTTTAAACTGACCTGACTTTATTTTATTCAAATCGTTATAAATGATTTTTATTCCGTTTTTTTTTTTTTCGCTCAGGACAGGAGTGTTTATAAGCCCACATTTTTCATATTGTTATGGCAAACTTAAATTTCTATTTTTTGAATTTTTAACGGCCAATACGATGTATAAATAGTCTGCATTTCAACAGAATTCACAAAGCACGCGTCTGTCTCCTCTTCGAGCACTAGCTACAACTCGGCACGAGTATTTATTTAACCAAGATCTTTCAAACTCAAGCTAGTGCCGATGATGAGGCAGATTGTTATCTTGAAATTGACACTGATTTAAAGAAAACGTCACCTTGTTCTGTTTGGAAAGTTTCAAGTTGAAAGTCGTACAAATGTGAGAGCACACAACGTGCTTTTTTGACATTAATCAATGAGAGTCAGAGGCTCTAATTTATCGAAACTGAATAGTCAAATGCATTGTTGTAAAGGCCATAGCTGACCATGATTTCGAAGATATAATTTCAGAGTGAAAAAAAAAACTTTCGATTTCTGGTTCGGTAGAAACTAATCGCGATATGCGATTGATTTGTAAGTGAACACTCACCAAAATCTAAAAAATAGTCTCATCTGCAAATGATTTAGAGCTTTGTTATGAACAAGTAATCACTTTTTTTTCTAAAAAAAAAAATGTTTACGAGCGCATAATCAAGAAAAACTATTACTCCAAACGGCATCGGTCACGCGGTCCGGAAATTGGGAAAAGAACATCGGTTCGAACGGATTTTTGTCAGTCAGGACCGACGGACCAATGTTATTGGCATAGGCTGGGTTTACTCAATGCAGGTATTCACCCAATGCCCGGACATTTTTCCTTCTAAATTTATATAGTGGGCTATATTCCTAATTGCAAATCATAGTTATATCTTTTTTCCAATTTATTGCCAAAAATTACAAAGCATCTTTTCATTATTTCTCATTTCTGTGCTGATATTTTCAGTTGTTTTTCTTGAAAGTTGAAATACAACATCTTAACTTTAAAAAAGATTAAAAAAGATAAAAAAAGCAATTAGCAAAATAAATGATAGAAAAATAGGAGAACCCTAGGTCCTTTGTTTTAGGACTATATTCCAAAATTTCCCAATTTTGAGCCAATATGCTGAAAAATTCCCAATTCCAGCACCATGAGCCATGTTCTCAAAAAGGTAAGAAATACCCTGGAAGCAGAATCCTGTATTTCATCTATATTGTAGCATTTCTTATAATCAAATGAACCAGATAACCTTTCAAAATATCTAATGTATCAATGTGGTAATAGAGGGACCAGTCATTGAAGTTTGACATAACCCAAATTTAAACTCATCCGATAACAAAATTCCACTGTATTTGCATGCTATCACTCTCCTTTTTGCATTCTGAAAGCCATTATATAATGTTTTCTTAAACAGCATTTCAAGTTTGTATACTCACCCTACATAGTATAGAATTTAATTGATAAAGAGTTATCGTTCTTGTTTCAGATAACTCCAATATGTTGATATTACATTTTTATATGCCCATCCTACATGGACATATTATTGTACAGGGTCTAAGTATCTTTCCGTCTGATACTGGTAGGCAAGGTACAGGCCAAACCACTGCATTTAGGATTTTCATGTTTGTTACACCTAGTCCTTTAGTGAAAGACAGACACATTTTTGTTTTCAGGATAGAGGTCAAAGGTCATGATCATGAACTTACTTGTAGGCAAAGTATAGACCAAAGCATTGTACTTAGTATTTTCAGACTGGGTACACATACTCCTCATACCTATGTATATATATAAGGTGAAGGTTATGACATAATTTTGAAGGAAAATAGACTGACAAGAGACTGACAAACCATTGTACCATAATTTATCTAATTACAGGACCCATTCGGTTTTTATTCTTAATATCAAATTCCAAAATTGCAAGTACAAAATACAGTATAAAATATTTTCAAACAAATATGTCCAATTATGTTTTTCTGTTTAAATGAAAATGTTTACGTTTTTCCAATTTCTAACCCTGAAGGCTGGACCCAGAATTTAGGAAGTAAAAATCCCTCTGGAAATATTTCAGGTTTAAAGATGGCTCAGATCCATTTTGTTTTGTATTATAAATCTATGATCTAACATCCTGACAAAATGATTTAGAATTATCATATTGTTAATCTTGAAATATCAAATTTTCTTTTACTTTTATTGAATTGAAATGGTGTGCATTCATTGGAAATGTTTGTCTAATTCTTTTTTTTTTTCACCTACAGATTCACAATTTATCAAAAAGAAAGCCAAAGTTCTTTTTGATTATGAACCAACAGAAAATGAAGATGAGCTCAAGATTGATGAGGGACAAATAGTTGAAATAACAAAACAGGTAAAGTGTTCCAGCAGATTCTTTTGTATTTTTGTATAGATCATAGGACTAACACTTTGATCTCTGTTGTTTTATAGGCTATAGGACTAACACTTTGATCTTTGTTGTTTTATAGACTATAGGACTAACACTTTGACAGCTGTTGTTGTATATACCATAGGACTAACACTTTGGTCTCTATTGTTGTATATACTATATGACTAACACTTTGATCTCTTCTCATTGTATAGATTATAGGACTAACACTTACATATCTGTTGTTGTATAGACTGTAGGACTAACAATTTGATCTCTGTTGTTGTATAGACTATAGGACTAACACTTTGATCTCTGTTGTTTTATAGACTATAGGACTAACACTTTGACAGCTGTTGTTTTAGACTATAGGACTAACACTTTGATCTCTGTTGTTTTATAGACTATAGGACTAACACTTTGACAGCTGTTGTTTTAGACTATAGGACTAACACTTTGATATCTGTTGTTGTATAGACTATAGGACTAACACTTTGACAGCTGTTGTTGTATATACCATAGGACTAACACTTTGATCTCTATTGTTGTATATACTATATGACTAACACTTTGATCTCTGTTGTTGTAGAGACTATAGAACTAACACTTTGATCTCTGTTGTTGTAGACTATAGGACTAACACTTTGATCTCTGTTGTTTTATAGACTATAAGACTAACACTTTGATTTCTGTTGTTGTATAGACCATAGGACTAACACTTTGATCTCTGTTGTTGTAAAGACTAATCACGAAATCTTTAATCTCTGTTGTTTTATAGACTATAGGACTAACACTTTGACAGCTGTTGTTTTAGACTATAGGACTAACACTTTGATCTCTGTTGTTGTATAGACTATAGGACTAACACTTTGATATCTGTTGTTGTAGAGACTATAGGACTAACACTTTGATCTCTGTTGTTGTAGAGACTATAGGACTAACACTTTGATCTCTGTTGTTGTATAGACTATAGGACTAATACTTTGATCTCTGTTGTTGTATAAACTATAGGACTAACACTTTGATCTCTGTTGTTGTATAGACTATAGGACTAACACTTTGATCTCTGTTGTTGTAGAGACTATATGACTAATACTTTGATCTCTGTTGTTGTATAGACTATATGACTAATACTTTGATCTCTGTTGTTGTATAGACTATAGGACTAACACTTACATCTCTGTTGTTTTATAGACTATATGACTAATACTTTGATCTCTGTTGTTGTATAGACTATAGGACTAACACTTTGATCTCTGTTGTTGTAGAGACTATATGACTAATACTTTGATCTCTGTTGTTGTATAGACTATAGGACTAACACTTACATCTCTGTTGTTTTATAGACTATATGACTAATACTTTGATCTCTGTTGTTGTATAGACTATAGGACTAATACTTTGATCTCTGTTGTTGTATAGACTATAGGACTAACACTTACATCTCTGTTGTTGTATAGACTATATGACTAATACTTTGATCTCTGTTGTTGTATAGACTATAGGACTAATACTTTGATCTCTGTTGTTGTATAGACTATAGGACTAATACTTTGATCTCTGTTGTTGTATAGACTATATGACTAATACTTTGATCTCTGTTGTTGTATAGACTATAGGACTAATACTTTGATCTCTGTTGTTGTATAGACTATAGGACTAATACTTTGATCTCTGTTGTTGTATAGACTATAGGACTAACACTTACATCTCTGTTGTTGTATAGACTATAGGACTAATACTTTGATCTCTGTTGTTGTATAGACTATAGGACTAATACTTTGATCTCTGTTGTTGTATAGACTATAGGACTAATACTTTGATCTCTGTTGTTGTATACAGGGCTCTAAGTGCGAGTAATTTGGTCGCCAAAACTTGTAAATAGTGACTAAAAATTAAACTAACTCGCCATTTTGGTGACAGTAAATGGGATGCTGTAAATGCAATGTTATCGTACTGGAAATCCATATTTTGTATTCTGGTCAGTCCTGAACTGTTTTTAACCAATCTGAGTCATAAAACACTTCTTTTCTGCTGATTGATGCATGTTAAGACAATGTGATTTAGGCCCATTTAAGTGCTTATTTAACCAAAAGGAGGTTACACTAAAACCCTTTAAAACAATGATATACCATTAGGTATGGTAATGAGATTTACTTGTTTGTTTCATCAATACGTCTCTAAAACAATTATCATACATGTAAACATTCAAATACTTGCATCAGTATAAGTTAGCTTTTAGTTTTAACAATTTATTTCACGATTTGTGCCATTTTAGTTGCAATTCCCTTCTGTTAAGTACAGACTTTTTACCGGGATTTTCATGTGACCATATGAAATGACACCAAAGAGAAAGCAAAACTTGCTAACTGATCTCGGGTTTTTAAGCACAGCGGCTAGTAATACCAGAAATGTAACAGGCAGTAACCCAATAGATTAAAAATCTTTAAACAGAATTTCTTATGATGAAGTGGTTGAAAGAGTTGTTTTCATGACTCTTTACTGAATGTAAGCGAATCCTTTCATAGGCCTACTCATACATAGTATCTTAGACGTCAACATCCATGACTATTTTTGAAAGTCGTAGTCATATAAGTATTTGGACAATAAATCAGTCTTTATCTTGAAATAAAGACATTGACACATGAGAGTCTTTCTTACTTTCTGGGTTTTTTTTTAATCCTAACTATGGAGTATGGTAACAAGTTGGCTGACAGGAAATTGGAAGAAGGTGGCGTTGACTTATTTATGACAATGTAGCTTATGGTAGGCCAACGAGCCTAGCTACATGTATGATAGACAAAATACTGATCATGGCGACCAAAAAATTATAAATGGCGAGTAAAATTTTATGTAGGTCACCACTTGGCGACTAGACGTCAAGGTGTGCTTCGAGCCCTGTGTATAGACTATAGGACTAACACTTTGATCTCTGTTGTTGTATAGACTAGGACTAATGTTTTAATCCCTGCAATATTATTGTACAGATGTACAATTTAATTATTTATCCACAAGCTAGTAGTAAGTATATAACATAAATAACCTGCTATGAAACCTTTAAAACAGTTCTTAGCATGCTTAGTGACTTAATTCATTCAAGTATAATTGACCTACAATAATTATGAAATCACAGAAGATATGAAAAATAGTTATCGCTACATATCATTATATAACTTTATATTGTCTTTTTCCAGGAAGAGGATGGATGGTGGGAAGGGACAATAGATGGCAAAACAGGTGTCTTTCCCTCCAACTTTGTAGAAATCATAGAGGAGACTGATCCAGAACAGGCAGATAAAGCCCCACCAGCAGGTAATGAAATTTAAAACTCTGTAGAGAAACTGAGGTGTGAAATGGTCATTGTAGAAAAATCTGTAGAGAAACTGACATGTTGGTAGGTCTTTGTAGAGAAACTGCAGTGTCTGACAGTCATTGTAGAAAATTGCTTTTCAGAGAAACTATGTAGGGAAACCAAGGTGTTTGCCAGTCCTTGTAGGAAAATCCTCTGTAGAGAAACAAAGGTGTTTGACAGTCATCATAGAAAAATACTATGTAGGGAAACCAAGGTTTTTGACTGTCAATGTAGAAAAATCTTCTGTAGAGAAACGGCAGTGTTAGTAGGTCATTGTAGAAATTAAAGAGAAATTGGCATTTGGTAACAGTGACACTCATTTCTTCCTATGAAATTAAAATTTTGCTACATTAATTTTTTGGGATGGGGCTGACAGTGACGGTAAAATTTGTCAAATAATCGGTCCAAATGACCGTTAGCCTAAATGTTTGCTCCATCCAATCCGGATTTTTGTGGAAACGCTTGAAATAGCCAAATGCCAGGTGCGACTACTTTGGTGTCTGGGCGACCAAAAGTTGATCACAGACAACTATCATACTGAAGTAATTATTGGCCCAAAATAAAATAACAAGTGTCCTACCGTCTTAATAACATCTTCTCCATGTGCAGAAATGATTACGTCTGATCATGTGACAACCATGTGATTAAACATCGACCTGTCATGTGTGTGAGTATCACATACACCTAGTGAGTAGTGTGGTTTAATTCCCAAGAATATTAAAGATGTGTTTACTCAAACTCTAATTAAAACATATTTAAGTCTATTGAAATAAATTATATTTAATTGTCTTCAACATTTTTAAACTGTCATTGCTAATGGCTTAAACATGGTCAGGAATCATTCTAGGCAGAAAGTTCGGCCTAGGATCGTTCAACCCAAAGTAAGTGAAATTCATATTTGACCCATTGACATACATTTGTTATATCATTTTAATGTGCATTAAAATAGTTGTTAATAACTAACCAACTGTTTGTTTTTCACTGGTATTTTTTCTGGAACTGAGATTCCCAATAAGAGCGATGTTTATAATATACCAGTAGGCTTATAGACGTGCAAAAAGTATTCTACTAGGCTATATTCATACTTTTTGTACGCTATTACCAGCGATACTGTTAATTTTTTTTTACAATATAAGTATATATTCTATGTAAAACCCATCAATAGAAATAAAAAATGTTTTTAAATTTAATTGCTTATTTCAATAGGTCTAAAAAATTTCTAATTTGTAATTTCAAAATCTTGAGATTTAAACAAAAAGTAAAAATTAGACATCACAATTCTACTTACCCATACAGAGTTTTCATCACAAAAAATAAAACTTTCTCATTTAAAAACAATCCTTTAATTTTTAATTCAGAAAATCAAAAAAAGAAAAAAAGAAATTGAATTTTTGAATTAAATTTTATTGAAATGCATTTTTAAAAAAATGACTTCAGAACACTAAGAAATATATGGATTTACATAAGAAATAAACATGTAGTGAAAAATAATAGTGTATATTACATGTATACAAGTTTTCCACATTGTGTAGGTAAAGTCTGATTGAGTGGTAGATATAGGAATAATAAATTACTGGTCCCTCTTTGTGTTTTTTCTTTACTTTTTACAATGATGTTTGTCCAAAATATTTGGGTCACCACTTTATCATTTGGACCAGTAATTCTGAAATTTTACTCGCCCAAAAAGAATTTTTTGGGCCAGCCATAGTTTGATGAATAATATAGTAAGGGAGATTGAGCTGGAAAATGAATAAATAAATGAAAATATACATGTACAACAGTTTATTTGTCTATTGCTTTTTTCAGTAATATGTACATGTATAAGGACCAGTAAAATTTGGCTAGGACCAGTGAAATTTAGTAATTCACTGGTCAGGTTGACCAGTAAATTATTTTTCATTCAACTCTCTCTATAACAGGTAATTTATCATTAAAAAGGGCATATGTTTTGAAAATTTGGTCGCAAATAGGGGGACCACTGTGGTATTTATTGGTATTTTTTAGTATGAATTCAATGGCAGATTTATGAAAGTATCTATTGCCATGATAACAAAATAAATAATAATAATAATGATATTTTTAGACATTGCTGAAAATTGGTATACGGGGGTATCTTGACATTGCAAATTAACTGGTAAGTGTTGCAGATGTGTTGGTTGCCATGTTAACAAAATGAACGCTCTTTATTGGTCAAGACTTTGGTATTGTTATGAAATAAATATATTAAGGGGTATTTCAGCATAACAAATTCCATAGAAGATGTTATTTGCATTTGAAAGTTGTTTGACAGCAACAATAGTGTCAAAATTTCAATGTGATTGGTTCAAAGTTCATCTGTACTTGAGATAACTGAGAATGCTGAAAATGTGGGTATTGTATGTTTGAATCATTGGAAATACAGTTCACAGTGATGCATTAATGTGTTTTACTTGAAAATATTTGAAGAAATGTTTTTGTGCAAGAATTTTGCCTAAATTTGATTTCTAGAATTTTTGATGAATTTCTTAAAAAGCAATATTTATGTTTCTTGGCCAGATCAGCCTACATGTACATATTCTTCTTGGTCTTCTTTTCACATTAGTAGATTGTTCTCAGATGAGCGATTGAGGCCCTCTTGGGCCTCTTGTGGGTTTTTTTTTTGTTGTTTAATTTATTTGAAAATTGTTAGATGTATGATGTGAATGACCTTGTATATATTTTTTAAAAATTGGCATGTTGCCAAAATTCCTTAGGCATTTGCCAATTATCCTTTCTGAATAATGTTTTACTTATAAAAGGGTTGTATAGTATATAATGCTGGCCATATTTATTAAAATACTGTACTATTAATTAAATTCCTATTGCTAGTCATTGATACAGTCTTTTGCAATATAGAAAGAATTCCCACTTTATTCATTATTTGAAGATGGCTAGATCTTGTACAGATTAGTTGCATTGGGGTGTGTGTATCCATATTGCATGCCATTATTCTTGTTGGAAGTGCAGTGACATCCATTTGTACATCAAAATACAGTCAAACTTGTATATAAAGACCGCTCAGGGGAAATTACAAAAACGGTCTTTATAGACAGGTGGTCTTTATATAAAGGGTCACATGAGATATGAAATCCAAGATATCGGAGATGACTTTCATTATTTCCAACTACATATTTCTTCCATGGTTAGATATTTCATTTAGTAATTAAATGTATATTGTATCTATTTACTAAAGGGATTTTCCTAACTCCGGGGTCTGGAAAATATTCATTTTTTTTAAAAAAAATTCCAAATTGGGAATTTTTGCATCTTTTGGGGAAAATACAAGCCATTTTTGCATTGGGAAGGGTCCTGTTACCATACCAAAAATAGTCATAGAAAATCCCTGTAGCTTATACATGCATAACATGTAAATAATGAATAATAAGATAACAATGAAATAATTCAATGTTTTAAATAATCTAAATTAATTTATGATGTAATTGAATTTTACATGTACATCAAGGATACGGCACATTATTAAAACTGAAACAAATATCTAAAATATGCTCAAAGTCGGTGGTCTGTGTTGTTAAGTCACACGAGTCAGAAGTGTAAGAATGTACAGAAAGATGTAGATAGTTGAATTTTATTTAATTATCATTTTATTAGACATAATCCAATGCTACGATTTTACTCTTTGGATTGGGATGTTGACTTGCTAATCAAGTGATGTTCGATTAGTTACAGCATTCCAGAATATGAGAAAACAAATCATCAATCATTCAGCGATGATATTTAAATGCTCCTGTTTGTAAAAACACGTTGTCACAAAGTGTGTCCTTTCTAAAAAAAATTCTTTTAAGTCTTAGTCTTTCGCCGATTAAGTAATCATCGCCGGAAACTTTGGTCATAAATTGATGATCGAAAACAAAACATCAGTCAGTCAGCGATGATTGTTAGTTCCTGGTTGTAAAAACACCCTGTCGTAAAGCACGTACGAGTGCCTAATTACTACCTGGGACGTTAATTGACACCTCCAGGTGTTGTGACTGTCAAAGCATCGTGCATTGCGCCATGTTGTTGATTAAGTCTCGAATTGTCCCGCGAGAATTATCTACGAGTTATCTCCCTTCCAAGAGTAGTAAGTGTAAGCAGTCACTATACGCAAGTTGGACAACCACCGGCGGACAAAATACAGCGGTCGCCGGTCGCGTAAGGCAGGTGGTCGCTATATAGGGGGAAAATATATAGTAATTCTCAAGGGGCAGTCCAAATGCGGTCGTTATGGACAGGAAGTCGTTATATGAGGGGGTCTCTAAGGCAAGTTTGACTGTATGATGAAAACTATTGATTGCTATTAAAATGTCAACTGTGTCTGTGATATATTCTACATATTTTATATTTTAACTAGGTTGTACTGTAGGTATGAATCTTAAGTGCAACTAACAATAGATATATAACTTTTGCATTATATCTTAACCTTTAGCTTCCTGGGGGATGGGGTTTTGTGTTGTTGTTGTTTTGTTGTTGTTGTTGTTGTTGTTTTATTTTTGCCTCCCTGTAAACCCACTATGAGGAACTTCAACTCTGAACCCTAACCATTCGGCATATGACTTGCCTCATTGTGTGATTTCTTTTCTTTCAATGTTGGCATCTTTGTTAAAATTCTAAAACAAAAAAAAAATTTAAATGCTGTAACGTGAAAAGAATTATCCACAACTTGTACTATAAAGATGACATAAAGCAATCCATTTCTTTCTGTCAACATGCAGATGTGAGTAAAGCATAACATTTTGGACAATTTCAACTTCTCAAAATACCAATTCTTTATTTTTTTTCACAAAATCTTCTCAAATCCTTAAAGTCTCTAAAGCTTAATACAAAAAATTTATTATGTGACCCTTTGGTCAAGGGGTTTTGCAGATTAGGCAGGAGATGGATAAAGTCCTCTTAGCACTTTGCTCTAGGTACTAGAAAATCTTACTTATATCCTTCTTTTTCAAGATTCTGGAATAAAAGGAAAGAAAATAATGGGTGTAGGACTTGGAAACATTTTTCAAGGTGGACCAATCAAGCTCCGAACAACTCAGGGAACACAGAAAACGATAGAAAAGGTAAACTTCCTCTTGTTTTCATTTTGAATATAAAAAGTCTTATATGAGGAACATTTACAGAGAATGTGAAAGTCACTGGACTATCATATAAGGAACATTTACAGAGAGTGTGAAAGTCACTGGACTGTCAGCTTTGATGTTAGAAAACACAAACTTGGACTTAAGGTATTTTTTGGCTCACCTCAGTTAAGGAGAAATTTTTATTGGCTGGTTAATTCCTGTGCATCTTTAACACTTCTGAAAATTTAAATCTTGTTACTGCAGGGACAAGACCCATTCTCTGAATTACAGATATTGCTGTTACATTTATGAACTTTAATAAATATACATAATAGCCAATAATTCAAATTTAGTATACAGAATATTTTGTGACCTGCTAGAGATGAAGTGATGTTGGTATGATTTTGTAAAATGAATATTAAGAATGTAATTTATTTGTACTTTGAAGTGTTTTCATACTTGGATGGTTGTGTTGTAATGTTATTGTTGTTTACTCGGCAATATCAAAACTGCCCATCATCTGAACCATATGTCAAGAGGCCATCTTCCTGTTGTAGCTGCATTTGATTTTATCTAATTTTGCAGGAAAACAAAATGGAGGAAGTCCCTGCACCTGTCGCCAAGAGAGAAAAATCAAGTAAGTTTAACATTTATAGACTTAACTAACTGTAAACTGTTAGATAATGCACAGTAATCATAGGATTTTGTGTAGATTGTATGTTTGTATGTCTTGTCATTGTGTGGCATTGTCATATGTGACCTTTCATGTAACTAACATCTTACTCAAGTGTTTACATGGACTGTTATACTGAAATATACTTTACAGAGTACACAAAACTACTTGTTTGTGTGTGCCTTCCTTTATCTACATTCAGATACAATAAATAAAATGCATTTGTAATTAACTCAACTGCTTATTTAATGGAAATTCTTCAGTCAAGTTTTATATAATACTGTAACAGGATGTTTATAGGAAATATGACAAAATAGGCGCTGCTACATTACACTTACCGGTATGTGATCTTGCATCTAATTTGTATTGGTAATTGTTTTGCATGCACAAAAATGTTTTGTAAAATACTGGTAAGCCCAACAATTGTTCTCCAAACTTCAGTAGTGCAGAACCAAAATTTCCATTTTTATCAGCCAGAAAATGCAATGTACTTTGTATGATTGAGATGATTTTAGGAAGTAATTTTATTTTTACACTGATGAATATGTGGACAAATTTGAGGAACAATTAAAAAGAAGCTTATTATAATGTGATTATATTTTGATATCCACATTATTTATGATAAAAGTTTCATCATACTTGAATAGCAGTCAAAGAGTGCTCAGTGTTACATAATAGCAACAGATTTATTGGTCATCAGGGGTTGAATCCTGAGACATTTGAACACAGTGACTTCTCTCCATCCTCATCCACTTGGCAAAAGAATCTAAAGTCATATCCATATGATATAGGCCTTTTGGGGATATGCCATTGGCAACACATTTGGGAATTTTAGTGTGAATTTGTGTCAAATTAAGAAATAGTTTTCACACATATGAATTTAAATGTAATGGAATCTCTTATTTAAATGCACACCATTAATATATTTTCATTATGTTCAGTCTGTGCACCAAAATGGGAATATTTTCATCAAATAGGGAAAAACATGTATTTTGCAGTGGGAATGGAAAGAATATCGACCCCTTGGAAATAATAGAAAAAAACGTGTGATGGGATCTTGAGTGAGATCTCTTCTCATGATGGCTGTGCAATTTAAGGAACCGCATTGTATTTACATAAGGTCATAGGGTGAATCATTATTGTAGTACTTTACCTATAACCCAGTCCTTTCTATAGTAGGAGACAAGTTATGTAAAGCCACCAAAAAGGCATCAGTGAAGTTTGTTTTATATATAGAAATTATCTTTTTTTTCTGAATAGAAAAGAAAAAAACTGACAACTTGCACAACTTTCATGAAAATAGGCGACAGAATCTGTCAACTGTCGGCTTCTATTGAAAGGCTCGTCAGTGATTAACTTTTGGTTGGTTACAAAACTTTAATACAAATAGTACTCTAATGACCACAGGTCATTTTTCTAAATTGAAGATTCTTCATGATTTTTTATTATTTCTATTCTTATCTTTTTCAGTTTACAATTTTCTAAAGACATGATACATCAAGATAGACCAAATGAATGGTCTGTTCTTGAAATATATTCTAGATCATTTTAGATGCAAGATAACAAGCATGCACTAATACTACAATCTTATTTGCCTTACTAACAGTCAGTCTTTTGCTAATCTAAGGCCAAAAATAAAAGTAAATTTGTCTGATGCCCTGTGACTGACCAACCAAAGATCATTGACCCAGAATTATTTAGGTCAGTTTTGCCATTCTCTTTAGATCTTCCTGTAATAAATCTGTATAGTTTTTAGCTCACCTGAGCTGAAGGGCCAAGTGAGCTATTGCTATGGCCAAATGTCTGTCATCCATCGTCTGTCATTGTCTATCTTTTGCATTTAAACATCTTCTAAAGAACAACTGGGGAGATTTCTATTAAATATGGCTGGAAGCTTGGTCTTGGGAAGGGGCTTCAAGTTTGCAAAAGGATAAGTGATAGGAGCTTCAAAAGGGGCCAAGAAGGGTAAAATCTTGGTTCATATTTAAAAATTTTCTTCTCATGAACCCTGTTAAGTCAATATCTACAAAGTTTGCTAATGTAAACAAAATGTGTCCACAAACGAGCTATAAGGGGTGCTTTAGTAACATAGGGTACAATTTGTACACAAATAACTCAAAACTGATAAACTTTTGTATACAAATATATATAGGAAAGTTGTTGGGAATTACATGAAGGTCATTTTGACAAAATCTGAAGTTCATCAGGTCAAAGGTTGAGGTCACAGATACCATATTATACAGAAATTTTGGACAGGTTCAACTTCTACTCCAAGAACCAATTATTAGAGAACTCATAAAGGATGCTGAACTGACTTTTAATAGCATATATTTTAGCAAGTCTTCTAGACATATATTTTTCAGCAAATTGTTACTTTATATTCCTGAATTTAAAATGTTAAAATACACATACATGTGTAATTTCCCATTAATATAATGAATTGGGCATTGTTGATCAATTTTGCCAGGTGAGCGACATGAGGCCCCATGAGCCTCTTGTATTTACATTGTAAGCATAAAGGAAAATAATTGTAATTTTTTTTTTAAAAGGGTGGGGGGGGGGGGGAATGAGACAAAATAAAAACCTTGCTTTTCCACACAAACAGGGACGCATCTAGCAAATTATGTTTTATTGATGGCCTATCTGTCATCATCTTTGCAAATTGCCTATCATCTATATATCCACAGACCCACCTTCCTATTGTGTTCCAAACCTGACCACACAGCTGCCAATGAAGGATACCATGTCAGTAAATACCCAAAGAATACTGAACTCCATAGATACTGCTGACACTGTTAGTCCAGTAACATACATTTCTCCCTCACCTCTTGATCATCATACAAATGATTCTAATATAAATGACAGTGTAAACTGGATCCTGAACATGTATGATGAAGATTCAGACATTGTTGAGGTAAAAGAGTTGAACAAGTACACTAGATCCACACCTCATTATTATGATGATAGATCTAAAGAAACTTTAAGATCAAGTCAAACAGTAGATTTACACCAGAGGAAAATTGTTTCCGAGGATGATCTGATTGAATATGATAGTTTGTTAGATGATTCCAACAAGGAGAATATATCCGCAAATTTCTTCCACAATGATGAGGGCATAAAGTCAGTGTTATCCTCATTCACGAGTCATCCTTGTGCAGATATTTTGAATACTGCAGATTTTGGCCAGAATACAAATAACAGTGCCGTGGATGTGCACAAGCTACGAGTAGAAGATGAAATCATGCAAGAAAATGACTTTGACACGATGGAGGGCAGGGTGAACAATGATATATATGCCCAAAGCCATGCCAGCAAGACAGCTGCACATACTGGATTTCCAGAGTGCTATTTTGAAAAGATGGCAACAAGAATTGATGAACCAAAAGTTGAGCAGAGTAATTTATTTTCAAGGTTGAAAAAATTGAAAAAGTTCTTATACCCAAGGAAGAAAGTTTACACTGAAGAGAAATTGAGCAGAAGAGATGGTAAATTTAGGGAACATAGCAATGGTGTTGAAGATTTTTATGAAGAAAAAACTGCTCAACAAAATAACAAAAACCAAATGTCTGATTCAAATATATTACTTCACCCACACAGAGAAAATATTGGAAATTTAGAGGATGGTACCCCCATACAAACTTTGAGGAAAATGTTGGATGCAAATGTTGATAAGTGCCACAGTGCTCCATCACTAGGGGTATCCTCCCTCCAGAAAAGAAGACCAGGTGAATTTTCTCAATGTCGTAGACCACTGAGACCTCTAGCACTCGAAAATCTAAATGCTGTTGACTGGGGAAAATCTCCTTATATGCCAAAGACACAAGACAGTTCTGTTGCCACTAGCCCTGAGAGTGTCGGAGAAACACATGGTAATGGTATGAAAGAAGTAGAACAGGAGAAAACTTCAGTAGAAAAGTCTATTGGAGTTGAAGATTATTGTAGAAACAGAAGTCAGAGTAAGTCAACATGTGCAAAGGGTGGCTACCTGTCATCCTTGAATCAATCTACACATTTATCTCCCTTTCTCAAGGCCATTGCAAATCGTTATCATTTGTTTGACAAAAAAGAAAGTGAAAGTGTTACAGAAAATCCACAAGTTCCAGATACTAGAGCAGACAAATCACAGAAGTTGAATAGCAGTAGTATTGATTGGTCAGATTCATCTAAAATAAAATTAGATCAGGGTACTGGGCAAAAGTTAGATCTCAAATATCCTGTTGAAGATAATCCATACTTCTGTATGATGTTGGATAGATCAGAAGACATTTCAGAGGCTTGTGAGAAACCAAGTAGTCTACAACAAGGCCAAGACCACATGGAGGACGATGTTGATCAAATGGAAGATGAAAAGCATGATCTAAAGGATTTCATTGAGAGTGTTATAAATGATGCCAAAACAGATGTACACTCAGAATCAAGTCTGAGAACCAATATCAATACAGGTTCACCACATCTTGAGAGTTATTATAAAAAGCAAACCTGCAGTTATCATCTGGCAGAGGTTTCTACTGGATCTGAGTTGACACCAGATGAAATTCTTGAGTTTGATGAATGTGAAAATGCTTACAATGAAAGTGACTACAGAAGAAATCTGAGTGATGAAGTTGAGGCTTATAATGAAAGTGGTTATAGAAGAAATCTGAGTGAAATTGAGGTGTGTGACAAAAGTGACCACAGAGGAAATTTGAGTGATGAAATTGAGGTATTTGGTGAAAGTGACTACAGAAGACATCCAAGTGATGAAATTCAGGCATATGATGAAAGTAACTATAGTTATGAAGTCAATATATATAAAGATGGTCCCTTCAGAAAGACAGATGATGATTTTGAGTATGAAGGAATTGAAAATAGTGTGGATTTTGTCTGTCAGAATCAAGAGAAAAGGGATAACACATCAGATGATAGCCCCTTCTCCTCAAGTCCAGTTGCTGGAAGTCATGATGTATTCAATCTTTCTTTTACAGAAGATAAAATAGATGCTGGAAAATGTGAGAAAGTTAACAAACTATGGGTATCACCAATGAAAAATATAAACTCTCAATTTAAGATTTCTACAGAAAAAGAGACAGTAGACTATAAGAATGGGAAAACAGAAACTGACATATCAACTGGTGTTATTGGTAAATTTTACCCACAATATCATTCATACCAGCCATGGAAAGACAATAAAAAAAACATAGAAAAGGTTGATGCAGTAACCTCACCTATATCAGAGTTGTTAAGTTACGATACTACATTAGAAGATAGTCAATATTTCATCTCTCCTGAGATAACACCAGCAAAGCTCAGGGTAAAACCAAGGTACTCAAGTTCACCTGTGTTACCAGCTGATTCACAAGCTGAAACTATTGAGAGTGATTTGAAGGGAATAGAAACAAGTATTTCTACCATGGATAAAAACTGTGTGCTAACTCCATTAACAACTTGTTCAGGGAATATAGAAACCAAGTTAGGAGATTCTAGAGGTAAAGTAACAGACTTTGACGCTTGTGATAAAAAGTCTACTGTGTTGGATACTAGTTATGAGTTTGTAAAAAACTGTACAGAGAAAAGGAAGAAAAGATTTTCTTTGAGAAGTCTGTTTAAGAGAAAGAGAAGAAATAAGATGCCTCTTATACTTTTATCATACAGGAGATATGAGACTGAAGTTGATACTTCTGATGAATTACCGAAATCTGATCCTCACAAGCAGTCCTTTCCAGATTTACAGCTGTATAGTGGAGGTGGTAATCTATCTCAGAATACAAGTGCTCTAAATGATCACAGAGAGACTATGGTCTGTAGGAAATCCAAATGGTCATTTACAGATTTTGACGTTGTCCAAAGTACAGTAGAAGCATTCTTCTCAGAAAGAGAAAATATTGAACAACCAAAGTCGGAGATACAGAAACGTTCATTGGAAGAGTTTGAGGATGTTGCTCAAGAAAGTGATAGCAGGATAGTCATTGAAAAATTACTGAACTTGTCTACACAATGTGAATATGATTCAGGTAGTGATAACCAAACTAAAGAGGATTTTGTAAGTCCAGATTCATTGTTTAATTTAGCCTGGAATGCTTATCATAGTATTATTTCTTCTGGTAACAACTGCAGCCAGGATCTGACCAAGTCTGAAGATAGTGTGTCAGTCAGTGATGAAAACGAGATTGAAATATTCCCAGATTCTCCCAATTTGATGCTTAGTATGATAAAAGATGTACAGAAACTAAACCTTACACTTACTCCCACAACAAGTGATGCAGAAATATCCAGGAATCTTGATTCCTTCCTTAGAGAAGCCCTGAAACCTATTGACAATCTGTCTCTGCAAGTGGATAGTTCTGATTCTGAGGAAGATGAAAATAGAGGATATATCACTCTCTTGGACCCCTCGGGGAAAGAAGATTTTTGTTTAAGTGAAGATATGCCTGTTTGTACACAAGAGGAGAGATATCCCAGTTATACATACTACTCTCAAAGAACTCATCATCTCCCTAATGAGACGGAGCAACTCAATGTTGATAGTATACAAATGAACATTAACGAATCTGTAGAGGTTACTAGTGGGGTAACTACAGATTATGAAAGTTTTGCTTCACCAAAGGAATTGTTGGAGGCAGATTGTCAGAAGAGTGACACACATGAAGAGGACAGTCTTGAAGGCAATGCAACCGAGTCATATGTATATATAAATAATGAAAAATATCCCAAATACAGTTTTTACACATTACCTGCAGTGAAAGAAGAAGTTGTTCAAGAAGATCTGTTTGCAAACGATCAAATTAAAAGCCCTGTTCTAGACAATACTTTAGAAAGCATTGGCCATACAAAAGACACAGAGGTTAAACAAGAATTAATCACAATTGAGAACTTATCCAAGCATGGCAGAAAAAATGAATCATTGGATTCTACAATAGATAGTGAAAAATTTTACACAGATGTGGAGACAGATTACAGTATGACATTTGGAAGTCAGAAATATGTTGATAATGAAGAAAGTGCACAGGACAGTACATTTGAGAGATTCTACACTGATGATGATTTTAATGACACAGATAACATAGATGATGTCATTTACCTTTGAGTTTAATTGAATGTTTTGATATTTTGATTCAAGTTCACACTTTCAATTGAAGAGGTTATTGACAGTTTTGAATTAATAATCATTTGTTTTTATGTCTATTTAGTGACATTTGTTGTTTCAAGTTAGATGAATCCCATAAAATTAGAAATGTAGGGAATAAAATGATTTGACTGAGATGTTTCAGTATAACAATAAAGTCATGAGGTATTGAATTGCTCAGGTGAATATACAGATTCGCTTTTAAAAAAGTTATAACTATGAACTTGAAACATCAGTTATTGTGTCTCTTTATAGACGGATAAATAATCAAGACTTTTTGTGTAATATGTTAAACTGGATAATTTTGGCATGTAAAACAGTGTAAAGGTATGAATAGAATAATTCTAAAATTTGAACAGATTAATTTTCTGCACAGAATGCATACCTTTTTGAACCCATCGAGCGCCCATGTCCCTATAAGTGTCCCTCTCCCTTTTTATATATGATCGAGAATCTTTTCTAGCTGGTTGACAAGGAGTTGTGGACCTGAAAAACCACAACTTACAGTTTATATGTCAATTTGGCTATTAATTGGTCCTTAATTTTTGTAGCGCCCTGGGCATTTAATGGGTCAAATATGATCATTCATAAAACGTTGATGCGTGTAGTTTATTTACCGGTATATTGTCTTTCAAAAGAAGATAATTCAAATATATGGGTGGTTTTAAAGTGATTATTACATGCCAAGTTTTTTATGTTGAAATGACAGCGTCCTGTCATTTATCATTATGCTTATCTAGTATATCACTTTCTAATTATACACTTCTCATAATCAAAGCTTTCTTTAAATGATAAGGAATTGATGAGATGTCAATTGGGTTTTTTTTTCATTAAATTTCTGATCTTGTCACCAAATTTTTGCTCACAAGTTCCTGTTTAAGTTGTTGTTTTTAAAGTTATTGACTTTTGGTGTTATGATTATTAATTTGTTGAAATTGTGTGTGACTTCAACAATAAAAAATAAATCAAATTTGGTTTTATTAGATTATAGTATATATCAATTTATGAATTTGAATTATTGACAAAATGGATCCAGGCCCAGCAATAGCATTATGATATAGTTTCAAGTTGAAATCAAGAAAAGCTCAACTTAATTCATTTCTATAATTCACTTATATATACATTGTATTAAAATTCAGTTCTTCACTATGAATTACCTTGTGTCATCAAAATTTCCTCTGTGAATAACTGCATAATTCACACAAAGGAAATAGGCAAATCTAGGTTTACTTTTTGCACGTTTTTATGCAATCCCATGCATTTCAGGCTTTAGTAGATATGTTATGTCTATAAAAAGAAAGACATTTGTCAGTTTATGATGATTTTCCATATTTAAAACATGAACAGCAGATGGATAAATGCAGTATTGAAAACATTCATATTGTAAAAACAGCAGTCATTGGACAATTAACAATAAGATATTGAGAGAATTATGCCATATTATTGGTTGTTTTTCCTTTGCTTGTTTTACCACAATACCGTTACTCATGTTTTTTTCAATGTAAATGTGTTATCACATGCACATTCATCAGCCTCTGTTATCTTGGAACTGAACATGTTTAACACATGATTTGGTTACACATCTTGGTATTTATACTTGGACAAACTCCTGAGTAGGATCCAGTCTAGTTTGGACTATGAATGTTCTATCACACAATTTGTGTAAACTTACATTAAAGTCCAGAACCCAGTCCTCACCAATATTAACCCAACCGTATATATGAAGTTCAGCCGAAAAAGTCCTAATTTATTTCAGCAGGTCAGCAAAGGTTGATATTCCATGATTGAAGATTACAATTGTAGTACTAATAATATTTGTTAAAAATTAAGTATAATTAATATATACAGAAAGATTGATGTGAAATTTTCTTCACTTTGAGATATTGTCTGATTCACATAAGATGGCAGGGCAGAGTAACCTTTTGATTATCATATGGATGATTCTACTCACTTTTCAGTTATGACAAACCATGGGAAAAACATTTTATTCCTCACTGGATACTCTCTTATGTTTGGTGACAAAAAGGAATGATTACTCTAGTCAATGTGTTTATAATCTTATACTTCATTTACCTGAAATTTAAACTTGTCCGGGTAATAAATGGGTTCACAAGACTCCACCCCGACAGGTTATATGGGTTTTACTATACAGATGACTCAGAAGTATACCTATATTTGTTAGAGACATTGTAGAGATGTAGGATACACAAAGATAACATTATGAATTACTTTGTGATTTTCCTGAATAAAATCTAGAATTCCACAGAATATTGAGACGGGAATAATGAAAGTACATACATTGTGATTTTCCTGTACAATGTCTACAGACTATAAAACCACAGAACATTGGAACAGGGAATGATCAGAGCACATACATTGTGATTTTGTCACTGCAAAACAAAAATATGAAATAATGATGGATTATTGTGTGTCATGTTGCTAAAAATAGATTTTGTAGTCTTCGCTGCCATTTGGGCATCATTACCTGTCCTGACAGGTCATAGTATCTGTTGACTCATTAGTACTGAGTAATTGTTCAAGTATTGGTGTTATCTCCTTCAAAGAAATTATACCTATGCAATATCTATCTACTGGTCATAAGTTGCATATTCTCTGTTTACTTTAAAACGGAACATAATTTTGCAGGAAAATATAAAGTTTGATTACAACATTTATAAGTTCTTCTTTAAACTAAATATGTTTTGTCTTAAAAAAAATTGTTTCTTTTGTTACCTTAATTGTCTGTACTCATTTTCAATTAAATACCTATTTGATTACTATCAAATGGCAAAGGAAGCTAATGCTGGACTGAAATTGAACTGTGATTGCTACAAAGCATCTATGTATGTGTATACTCATACCTTACCCCAGTATACATGTATCGTGTGTGTGCATGCCTGCGTACATGTCCATGCAATCCACCCACCCACTATATTCTGTGTGTAGATGTGTATACTGATACTCTATCCCAATATACATATATTATGTGTGTGTGTGTGTGTGTGTGTGTGTGTGTGTGTGTGTGTGTGTGTGTGTGTGTGTGTGTGCATACACTGGACCCACTACTATATAGTACATTTGTATAGATGTGATTTCTTTCATTTGACCCGCTGTATTACACATATAGATGCAGTGTTCAATCTAGGACCACGAACAAGGGGGCCAGACGGGCCCATGCTATTAAAATCAGGGGGCCATTTTCAAAAAGAAGGGGCCATAACTTATAGAGAAAATCTGACCAATTGTAATGAGTTTAGAGTTTACTGTAACCATCATAACTGTCCATGTACATTGTTCACCTATACAAAAATCGGTACATCCTGTGGTGAAAGGATTACTTTTTTAAATTTTGTGCATACACTATAGTTCACGGTACAAGATTTGTCATCATAAGTCAACCAGTTTTTAAAACGTTCGTTATGTAACCACTGATTTTAAAACTTTCGTTTCTGATTCTCAGAGACAGATTCTGATTTTTCTGCTGTTGTTTTCACTTGATGACGAACTTGGGTTGTTTTGAATATCGTATTGAGTTTTTTTAGAACTCTGGGTGACTGAGAAAAAGTCCGATATTCTCTTCATGTTTTTGAATTTTGACAGAGAGAAAAACGTCGTCTGCACATGGGCGCAGTACATAATAACGCTTGACAGCATATAGCAGACCTGAAGCATTTGGCAGACTCTGAAACTGAAGCCTCGGTTTAACTAATAATACCAGGCAGTTACTTCCGGCTATAATGGTTTGCTCAAGACTATCCATAACCCATATATCCCGTCGTTATATTCCGTTCACTTCGATCACTGCATTAACCTAGCGTAGTATGGAGATAATCGGAAATGGAGCGGGCTTGAATTATTCGCGTTAGACTATCCACAATGTTACATTTCAAGCTATTATTTCAGCTTATACGCGGACAATTAATTGAAATAAAGTTATCACTGGGAAGATTAGCATTGCGCCCGAGTGACCCATCATTGAATTTTAATTGCGCCATGTCTGATTTCAGCGGGCCATTGACGCAATGGCGCAGCATAAATTGAACACTGAGATGTGTATGTATATATACACTGGATCCACTGTATGACTCTTAAACTATTTAGATGTGTATACTACTGTACATACACTGGACCTGCTGTATCACACATATAGATGTGTAATTGTGTGTACTGTATGTACACTGGACCTCCTGTATCACACATATAAATGTGTAATTGTGTGTGTATACTTTATGTACACTGGACCTCCTGTATCACACATATAAATGTAATTATGTATGTATAACATGTACACTGGACCTTCTGTATCACACATATAAATGTGTAATTATGTGTGTATAACATGTACACTGGACCTTCTGTATCACACATATAAATGTGTAATTGTGTATGTATACTGTATGTACACTGGACCTCCTGTATCATCATATGAATGTGTAATTGTGTATTTATACCGTATGTACACTGGACCTCCTGTATCACACATACCGTATTCTACCCATTAAGCATCCATTTCCCTATAAGCATTCCTCCCCCTTTTTTTCACATGATTGAGAATCTTTTCTAGCTGGTTGACAATGTGAAGTAAGTAAGTGTAAGTAACAGTTTATGTGTAGCCCCCAGCAACAGAATTATATTATAGGTGTCCTTGGTAGTAAGTAAAATGACTTTACCATTGTGCATTATAGAAAATTATGTTTTACTTCAACTTGAATATCACATCTGGTCCCATTAAGCGCCCACCCCTTTTTACTGATTTTTGTAGTGCTTAATGATTGGAATATGATATAGATGTGTAATTGTGTATGTATACTGTATGAACACTGAAACTGCTATATCACACATATTGATGTAAAACTGTGTATCTATAAAGTATGTACACTGGACCTCCTGTATCACATATGTATAGTTGTGAATACCTATCTAACACCTTGACATAGATTAGTGTTACAGTGTGGTACACTCCAGTGTTGATAGCAGATCATTTAAATTTATGACCTTAGTGCAGTCATAATAGGATTAAATAGCTTCATGTACACATTCCATAGTCAAACAGATATTGACGAAAGTTCAGCCCTTAAAATAATCAATTTCAAAGGATTGAATACTCAAGATTTGTTACAGTGTATTTAGAACATAGTGTAAGTTACAGGTGATTTTATAGAGGTCCTGTGTTGTCTGGTCATTTGACATTGATAATGGATTACAATGCATTCTCTTCCAAATGTAAGTATAACAAGAATTAAGTTGTTACGTTAATCAAAAGTTAGTTGTTATGTTAATTAAGACTCTTGTTGTTACATTTATTACATTAAGACTTTTGTTATCATGTTTTTGACTAATATTTGAAGTTTGAATGATGTTGAGTTTTGTATGTTGCTGTTACCTGTCAGATGAGGAAACATCAGGCCACTTGTAAATGTATATACATGTATATACCTTGTACTGGTACATGCTTTTTCTGTTTAGAGGTACACACAGATATATATGTACTTGTAAGTGTATTTACCTTGTACTGGTACATGCTTTTTCTGTTTAGAGGTACACACAGATATATATGTACTTGTAAGTGTATTTACCTTGTACTGGTACATGCTTTTTCTGTTTAGAGGTACACACAGATATATATGTACTTGTAAGTGTATTTACCTTGTACTGCATGCTTTTTCTGTTTAGAGGTACACACAGATATATATGTACTTGTAAGTGTATTTACCTTGTACTGGTACATGCTTTTTCTGTTTAGAGGTACACACAGATATATATGTACTTGTAAGTGTATTTACTTACTGTAAGCTTTTTTCTGTTTAGAGGTACACACAGATTATATATGTACTTGTAAGTGTATTTACCTTGTACTGTATATGCTTTTTCTGTTTAGAGGTACACACAGATATATATGCACTTGTAAGTGTACTTACCTTGTAACATGTGTTTTTGTTTAGAGGTACACACAGATATATATGTACTTGTAAGTGTATATACCTTATACTGGTACATGCTTTTTCAGTTTGGGGAGTACACACAGATATGCACACAATGCATATTCACACACACACACACACACACACACACACACACACACACACACAAAATTTTAACTGATTTGAAGTGTTAAGTCAATAATGATGGTAACATTGAATACACTTATGATTCAAATATCAAAATTTGATGACATGAATGTAACAGGCACTTCAGTTTGACATTATGATACTTGTCTGCTATCTATATCTGACAGGAAATAACATTAAATATTGATTGTGTCAATGTATACATTGTAATCCTACCCATGTAGAGAATATACTAAATTATTAATAGTTTAATATCAGGGCACATTGGCATGCTTGTTTTCTGTACACTTTAAGTATGCACTTGAATGTGTACATTATTTTGAAAATTCTTTTCCGAACACTAAAATGAGAACTGGTGAGAAATATAAGGTACCAGACCAGTCGCCTGTACATTTGATTTTCAATTAAGGAAGTTAAGTTTGCTTAGATTTTGCATGTTTGTATTAAGATATTTTTGTGATTAATCAAGATAAGATGGTAGGGATTTTCCAAAATATGATTTATACAGCTAGAAAATTATTTAGTTTTTAAGGTTTTCATCATATTATGTTGATAATAAATATTTTTTCAAGTTGATTTGGACGTATTGATATTACACTCTTCTTTTATGCCATTTCCTGGTGGATGTCTATTTGGTCAAGCATGTTTAACTTACAACTTGTCAAGGATACTTTATCAGGTATCTGTAGATGAAGGCTCACAAATTTTAACCTATGCTATGGATGTACAGCAGTGACTTGGTCAAGAGACTTAAGTACATTTTAACTTGCACCTCTGTTGTTCAGTACTTGGTGTTGAGAGTGTCACTTCCTGTATCAGTCTCAGGTATGATATATTACCGGTACTTAAGAATCAGTTTGGGACCTTCATCTTGAGATATCAATGCTCTACCCATTGAACCACCACAAATAATTTTACTATCTGTTCCTCCTGCAAGGACATGAATTTCACTTTGATAGTGAATTTTGTCCAGAATTAAATATATTGTACTCTATAGATAGCTCACACTAGAGTAGAAGCTCACACTAGAGTAGAAATAAGGAATTAGTATTACTACGATATCTTGAGGCAATATGAAGTGGCTGGACTATGAAACATGAGCTAATTCTTGTGTCAATGTTATTTTGTAACATTAAATCTGTACTACAAAACATAGATAAATGTACATGAATTTGGTATTTTATACATTAGAGATTTATTACACAATTTGTATACATTTCAGATTCCTAGGGGTTTTTTCTTCACTAACTTTCTGGTTCAAGTTTTCTTTCGTATCAAGTATTTCTTTTTATTATAAATTGTTGATAAGACTTTGCAGTTAATACCAGTATATGGAAGCACCACCAGCTGTGGGTTAAATCACAAAGATTTTGACACAGGCCCTAGACTTGTACCATTTCGGTGAGATTTCAAGCCTTCCATGACATGGGACCTTAGTTGTTAAGTCTAATTCTCACAAGACATGTGGCTTTTATTTCTGCCGATTTGTAAGTCAGTCTGTTTAAAAGAAGTTCATGTATAAGGTGTTGCACTCTGCTTCCAAAGCAAATACTTACCACTGGGCCACCACGAGTGATGGTTATAAGGCATTTACTTTTCGGGTAGAAAATATAAAATCTTTATAGGTATCGTAAAGCAGATAAAAATGACATTTGTAATCTTAGAAGTCTGTTGTAGTGTATAGCTTGTTTGTATTCTGTCAAAATTATACTAGAAAAAAAGGTTTATTATTGCATTCTTTGTTGCTGGTGGGTGTAAGATCACACCAACAAAACTGTAAATACTATTACCTGTTTCATAAAAATGTTGATGATAATCTAGGTGTTTTTGTACCTCTTACTTCTTACAAACACTATAGCATTCATGTAGAGTTATTACTTGTACAGTAGATAGTAGTCTTTGTTAGACACTTGTTATTGATTTTAAATTCAATTCTTATTTAAGCATAGATTGATAGACATACCATATTTTCCTTGAAAGGGTGCCTGCTCTAATGAAGGCGCCCCTTGATATTTTTTTCATGTAGATCCATTGACTGTTTGAAAAAAATTTACCTTTTTATTTTTAATTAGTTTAGTTCACCGCCCGACATCATCATAAATATTTCTTTTTGGTGCAATAAAGATCAACTATACCCGTGAAATTGCAAAAGAACATCTTATAACTACAATGTAAGCAATACTTAGGATTCTATTGGTGATTTCTTTGATGCAGGGAGGTCGCGAAATTGTCCAAATTGTTGGTTTCACTGAACTTGAAGCATCTGTGTAAGGCATGTATCACTCTTACTCCTAATGCCTGTTTCCTGATCTCCAGTTCAAACAGTACATCTTAATTTGACAGTAACAAATTTTGCTACATTGTTTCTTTTCCACTATTAATACATCAGGGGGATTACAAAGCAATTAAGTCAGTAAAAACAGCTATATACAATGTAGATAACATTGCATAGTGGAGTATTTTACCATTTTTTGCAACATAATCAAAATGTGCTTCATGAAAGAAAAAAATGATGAAATAAGGACGCCCTGTACTCCAATTACCCATGCCCAGTGCCCTTTTTAGGTCAAATAGGGTATGCACACAATATATACAAGTATCCAAGTTAAAGGAAAAGGATGAGGCTAGGATCCTTACTTAATTGTTAACCCATTTACCCCTAAAGACACATTTGGACTAGTCTAAGTCATTAATTTACAGGGGTCAGTGAGTAAGGAGGAGATGTAAAATCAATGCAAAATGATCACAATAAACTGGCATAAGACCAGGGGTCCGTTTTACAAAAGGTCGTAAGTGCTAAATCTTAAGTCTTAGTCCTAACTGCCATAGAACTGACCAATCAGCGATGCGTTGCTTAGGTAGTTAGAACTAAAAGTTAGGACTTACGACCTTTCGTAAAACGGGCTCCAGGACCACATCAACAAGGTTTTTTTTGTGTGTGTGTGTGTGGTTTTTTTTTAAGTGTTTGCACTTCCTGAAACTGATTGTTTAAACTGATTGTTTCCATTGAATGCTTATGTTATTTATCTATATTTCCTGATGACAGCCTTTTGATGTTTTTCTTTCCTTGTTATTACATCAATTTTATTTTCAAATGAGCCCTTTATATGCCCCTAAGATGGAAAATCAGGCTTGAGATGAGGGGACCCCATTGTATTTTCTGCCGATCTCAATTGAATGTTCTTTTGTCATTTTGAACTCGGCATAACTGCATGATTTGCAAAAAAAAAAGATTTGGTAAAAGAGAACAACGTGATTTATACATTTCATTAATATAAAATTAATATCCAGTATCCATGTGTACTCAGTATTTTGATCTTCACATGAATACATGTAACTGGATTCAGAATTATTTGAAATTGATCATCTTTGGGGCATTTATTTTGAACAATTAGATTGTTTAAAGTTTCATAAATATTTTATGAATTATTTCAGCTTATTCAAATTTTGTTTTGTGTAGATTTTTAAAATGATATAAAATATAATATATATGATATAAAATTTTCAAAAGCATATTATCCTGTGTATTTTAATGTATGTAGACCTAATCTCAAAGTTACAAATTTAAAGTGATGCACATATAGTTACATTTACTACAACAATAAATGTTTAAAAATTACTGATGGTGCATGTATGTTTGCATTATCATCTTAATCAAGAACAATAATCAGATAATTTCAAATTTGGAATTGCTAAAGCAAATAAACTGCATGGCAGAAGGTGGTCATTAAAAAACGAAAAGTAGAAGAAATAAGTTGTCCTTTTCTGGTAATCCATTAAACAGTTTAGTAAAAGTTTAGACGTTTCAACAGTTTTTGGAAGAGGAGAGACTTTATTTAAAGTAGCCAGCAAAATGTGTGTAAATAGATATCGGCAATCTATTGAAAGAACTGAATACTATTTCATTTGCAATAAAAAAAAAATCTATAAAAAGTAACAAATACATGTATTCTTTATGTTTATTAAAATTTGCATTGTATATCAGCAGTCTTTTAACAATGTCCCTTTTATACACACACACACACAGTGATACCTATATATAGGGGCCACCAAAGGGACCAGAAAACATTGACCTTTATGTGCAGGTGACCCTTATACACAGGTTCGGTTAAGTTGAAGTTTGCAGTCGAGGGACTTGAAAAAACTGGCCTTTAAACAGGTAATTCTTATATAAAGGTGGCCGCTATAGCAGGTTTTACTGTAATAAATATAATTTTAAAAAATCTTGTCATTTAATGAAATATTCTATATTTGTAGCTGCTGTTGAGAAAGCCATTGTAAGATATTCATATGATGCCCAGAATGAAGATGAATTGACTTTGAATGAAAGTGATATTGTTACTGTCCTGGAAAGAGATCTTGAGGATGTAGGATGGTGGAAAATAGAATTTCATGGAAAAGTTGGAGTTTTTCCTGATAATTTTGTAGAATTGCTTCCACCAGAAGAGGTATGGTATCATTTGATAAAAATCTTACGAGTTTCAAGTTTGTTTTGCTTAAATGTTTGACATATATATTATGCACACAATTTTCAATTCATCAGTCAAACACACACTTGTATTTATGCATTTTTTCATTGAGAATTCATATTTCTTCATGCCATATGCTTCAAACCAAATTTAAAGCCATCAACATTTCTTCTATCAAAATTGTGTGTGATTGAGAGATTTTCAACTCCCTATTTCAGTTATTTGCCATTTCAGACATATTGCAGCATTTCAAGGTCACAAAATACGTACATTTAACTGTCCTGCTTACTTATAAAATGCAATATTTCAAGTTTGGATTGTAATACAGTAACCAACTTCGACTATAAGTTCAACGAAGGGCTGCTCACACTTCACTGACATCACATACCCCTGGGGGTAGGGTGGGGTCAAAATGTAGGACATTGCAAAAATTTGCTGGGACTGGGGGCTTTTGTGTTTCACAAACACATCTTGATTTTTTTACGCCTCCACTTTCTTGGCGAAAGTGTGACCCATGGTTGTCCTTCTGTCCGTCAAATTTCGTCTCTTCCTTTAAGTCTGCCTCATCCAAATTTTATGAAACTACTACACAATGCTAAGAACCACAACACATAGAGTTTAATTTGGGCAGTGAATTATTTACTGTTAGAGTTATAACCTTTATGAATCAGAAAATTGCATTTTTTTTGTTTTGTTTTGTTTCTGTGCTCTTACTCAAGTTTGCCTCATCCATAGTTTATGAAACTTGTACACATTACCATGAACCTCAATATACAGCGTTCAGATTTTGGCTTTGATTCAGTTACTATTGTAGAGTTATGCCCTTTATAATTTGGAAAAATGCAAACATTTTCATTTCTGCTCTCTAATTTAAGATTGCCTAGACTTGAAATGCTGAAAAATGGATGAAATGGTCAAATGAAGAAGATAAAATTTTCATTATTTGGTTCATCATTTAAATAAGTTAAATCTCCTGTCTTTGTTATGCAACTCAGATTTTAAAAGGCATCTTTATCATGGCATTATAATCTCAGCATATTTATGTCATTTACATAAATGCATGACAAGTGTTGCATTATGATTGGTTTAGAGCTTCAGTTGTCCAGTGTGAATAATAACTGTAGAGTTTTGGAGAAATACATGAAATGAGTATGTACTTTTGTGATCATCCTGTTAATCAAGTGTTTGTTTTTATTCACGTTGATGAAGTTAATAACATGTTGACTAATAGCACAAAATCACACATAACTGATTTTGTGTCAATACTTGATTATTTCAGCTGGGATCAAACAAAAATACTAAGTCTTCAGTCATCAGCAAAATTCTGCCACAAGTATGTCCACTTTAAGTTATCTCCCTTCACTGTGCAACTACCAGAAAATCTGCCCATATTCTGTTACTACTTCAAAAAGTACTGTATATAAATAGATGTTCTAGTTCTTTTAAAGATGTAAAGAAAATATGTTGAATTTATAGTTGAATAGTTATAGCATGGCAACTTCATGGAAATTTTCTTTTCTAGTTTTTACATATTTGAAAGACCACTGCTTTAAAGGAGTTTTGGAAAGTCTGTAATATGTATATATGCATTATAAATATTGGATTCAAAGCAAAACCACCAAAATTCTGTTCAGAGACTGAATACAAAGTAATTTCAACGTATATGCTGCTGGGGAGGTAACTCTTGTTAAAACAAATAATTTGTGTCCTAAGGACATGGTTTCTAAATACTCATAGGATATAAAGGTAAAGACATTTTTTCCCCATGAAACATTGTCACACAATTATTTTATTTTCTTATTGAGCCGGCCTGGCTCAGTCGGTAGTCGCTCAACTCTTGCTCTTGAGGTCATGAGTTTGAGTCTAGCCAATGACAGGTTGGTTTCTTGTCCTTTGAATGAGACAATAAAAACTAAAGTCCCTTTTTACAGTAGGTTTCAGCACATTAAAGAATGCTCAATGGCTAAGTGCCAAGCATAGGCCAAAATTTTAAGCCCTTATTGGCATTTAGTAATGTCTCCATTATGAGTGAAAGATTCTTGAGTAGGACGTTAAACAACAATAAACAAACAAACAATATTTTCTTATTTGAAGACTTCCCTTAGTCCCCAGTCCATTTATCATTTATCCGATCCAGAAATCAGTCATTCTCTTATTTAATTTTACTTGATAAATCTTCAATTTCTAATGCTTATACTCTAAAGATTAAAGATAACTCTAAAAAATTATTTTCACTACCTACCAATCCTTATCTCTTTGTAAGAGCAAATCTTTCTTATTATCGAAATATTATAAAACAGTACTGACTGTTTTTAACACATATAACTTTAGTTATCATTCTTTATATTCAAGTAAATCATTATTACTCTTGATAATCTCAATACTTAGCATGTTAATGTCTGAACCTTTCCTTCAGAATCCCATACAAAATACATCTTGCTCATGATTTATGAAAACCTTTTTACGAGTTGATGGAACATCAACGCAGTTATGTTATGCTAAGTTGTTTATTGGGAACAAATCAAAGCACATTTTACATTATATTGACGCAAAATTACACATGTATGTGCATTTCAGCAACAAAAACTCAATTTCAAGATTGAAATTTCCAAATCACTTTTATATGTATATTTTTGCTTCTTAAAATTACGAAAATATAGTAACAATACTCTTGTGATACTCTTGACATTAAAAGCGATAGACTGGACTGTTAACAATTCTTGCGCACTATTAATATGCAAATGAGTTTTGATAAAGTTTTCCTTTCTGTGTATTGGTATGATCTGTCTGTGAAGTTGGACATAGAAGTTGCTCATTCCTCATTCATGTGATCTTAACTGATGAGAAACTCGCGACAGTCTTTGAAGTTGGGAAAACATTTTACATGTACAGTATTGACCTAGAGATTTAAGGCTACTGATAGGAAGTATAGAGTAAGGGTATAATTCTGCCCTGTTGCATAGAAATTTATAAGCATAAGATTTTATAATCACATTGCTGGTTTATGTAGTTTGTTGCATAATAAATAAGCTATCAGTACTCACATTAGGCCAAACGTCTGACACAATTTTTAGTTACTTTTTTTTTTATATAAAACCTGTTTTAACCGAATTAAAAAATATTCAATATACTGGGTATATTATACCTCATTAATACTTACGATTGCCATCAACTCGTATCAGTACTTTCAGTACTTTGATTTTATATTGTTTTACAGGATTCCATTTCGTATTTGGTTTCAGTATATCAAACTCATTATTGCATACTGACAAAAGCATTAAGTTCACTCCAATGATAAGTTCACCAGTGTCAAAATGGTCTTTTATCAATGCATCCAGACTGATTTATCTATAAATTGTCCTCACAAGAACATCATTCTGTATGAAATACAGTTGCCCAGTTTTTCTGGTTTGCATGAAGTGAAGATTTCCTTTGGTCTTTGTGGTTTAGCTTTATATTTTACATATCACTTGTTTTTGTTTTCTTTGCTTGCACTTCAGACTAGGTACTGATGGACATGTGTATATCAATGTGTAGTCCTCCTGTAGTGATACTCAATGTTTGACTTAAATGTTCTGTTATCATTTATCAATTTATTTATTTTAGATTTCTATGTAATTGAATTATAAACAAACTGGTTTAAAGGTTTGAAACTGTACTTGTAATATTTTGTAAATCATCTTTTGTTAGAGGAAGAAATCAATCCTAAAACCAGTCAAACCAAATACATGTGTATACATGTAAGATTGCACTGATAACTCAGTAAAATGCTTTGTTCAGCAACTTTCTGATCAAAAAGACCTTCATTGATATCAGTACTGTTAATATGATATTTTCCGTATCAAGAATATTTCTTTTCTTGTGTGGACAAAACCAGATATAGTTGTCCTCCTATAAATTAGAACCTTTTCTATAGACTTGCACCAATGTAAGAAGGCTTCATTGATAATGTCATACCCTCCATCTACACTTAAATATTCTAAGTCTAATTGATAAAAAAAAAAAACCATGTAACTTTCACTTTTTATCCTGTGTACTTATTGAGAGATGTGGCACTTCTTATGTTTTCTTAAAATGACTGGATTCAAACTCATACCTTTCACCTGCACAGTAAATGCTCCTTCACTGAGCATCAGTGACTGGTGATGCTTGATTCACATGTGATTAAGAATGTGATTTGAACATGATGGTGCCCTTGATAAGGCAATTTACCCTCTAACGTCATCTCTAAAGCTTTAGGGCTATATTCTTTTACTATCTAGGCCTAGATCCAGATTATCTGTTCATAAACAAAATGTAGGAAGAAAAGGCACCTTTATATATCTTGCCGTCCAGAAATATGTGTGTGTGTGTGTGTGTGTATATATATATATATATATATATATATATATATATATATAGTAGAAATAAAAAGTCCTTGGTACAGTAGAAATAGTAGAAAAATTATTATTCAGAACAACACATTCCTTTGATCATAGTAAATATAATTATTCTTCTGTTAGCGCTTTCAGCTATAGCGGCTCTTCAGACAGAGTTAAACGTTGTCAAGTGACAACAATTATTAATTATGACGTTATCGTCATAGTAACGTTCAGTGGTAGCTGTTGCTGTTGGAAAATGTCATTTCCTGTTTAGTTTCGGATTAAAACGTTTGATAAGATAGTCTCCTTTGGCTTTTCTTAAATTTTCGTTGATGGAGAATCGGAATCCAAGGAATCATAACATAGTTACCACTGCAAAAAAATATCTTCCGATTCTCCATCAGTCAACTAAAATGAGTGAACTATTTCAAGAAACACAGCTAATTAACAGTAGAAGACAAGCTCCTAACTTGAAAAAACTGTTAACAAGAGCCAAATTTACATCGGACATTGATATCTACCGGGTGACAAAATGCGAAGATCCTCGGTGCAGAACATGTGCCTATATTGTTGAAGGCGAGAAAATAACTTTCAAGAACGGGCAAACATTCAAAATTAATGCTAATATGAACTGCAAAACATCTTACTTAATATACTGTGCAACATGCCCCGAGTGTATAGAAAACTATATAGGACAAACCGGAACCAAACTGTTCGACCGAGTAAGGGTTCATAGGCAGCAGATAAGGGACCCTTCAACGAGGAACACCCCATGTAGTGAACATTTCGAGATATGTGGAAAAGGAAAATTTGAAATGTTTTCTTTCTTTAAAATTTGGTCAGAGGACAAAAATTTAAGAAAAGCCAAAGAAGACTTTTAATCCGAAACTGAACAGGAAATTATTGTTCTGAATGATAATTTTTCTACTATATATATATATATATATATATATATATATATATATATATATATATATATATATGTTTATAGCTTCATAACTAATTACATAAATATTTTTTATGTAACACGTATAATAAAGCCTAGCAACGATTTGATTGGCTAACGTGCAGCAAACTGAACTACTTTTATTCACTACGTATGCAGACTTCATTCATCTGAAGGTTGACAATAACATCACTTGGTGTTTGTGACATCACTTGAACTTTAATGGGGGACAATCGAATAAATTATGTTGTGTAGATGATTTAAAAATTTTGTTATATCCAAGTTGGCAATTTTTACTAATTTCAACATCTGATAAAGTATGGTTAGATGTAAATAATAATTTAAAATGTAGGTTAAATGTATGTATTTAAATATAAGCAATATTTACAATATGTTTTGTGCACTTATTTTACCTATTTGGAACAATTTGGTCAATGCGAAAAAAAGGAGAATAAAGATTTTCATCCCCAGTCATCATTAAATGCCGTTTATATTACATATGTTTGATCATATGATAAAAATAATCTGTCTGGTTATGAATTTTCCATTTTTGCTCCCTAGAGGCTCACAAAATGGAAAATTCAATATCTTGTATCATAAATGTGATATGAATGGAAACTCGTGACAGATCCTATATATTACTTTCACTATCATGGTTCTTCAGATGGAAACTGTCGTTACTAACAGTTACAATTATTCAACTGCAGTGAACATTCTGCTAGTTGTGGAAAAGGAAAATTCAAAATTTTGCCTTTCTTTTAAAATGTGGAATATTGATGAAGATCTGAGAAAAGTAAAAGAAGATTATTATATATCAAAACAACAACCCCAAACTTAACATCTAATTCTGTAAATGATAATTGTTACTGTTCGATGTCATCGAATTATGATAAAATTTAAATACTGTGATTTTATGTAACTTTAGCGCTTAAATAGGCACACACTGAAAATAACAGAGTCAAATACTTCCCTAAACTATATGTGTCAAACCATGTTTATTCTGGGTATGCGCATGATTACAGAACTTCACAGATCATTGTCACAATGGATTTAAAACTAAAATTAAATGATTGTCCAGTTTCTTCTGTTATATGAAGTACACTACTCAGGGGTGGAAATTAATGGGTGCCGGTTTGCCTAGGCAGCAGAATTTACGATCGGGCAAATTGTTTTACATACGAAGTCCCCCGTTTGGCGAATTAATTTCAGGAATTTTTTTTTACACTTTTTGGGGCCGTCCATTTCCAGTCTGAAATAGTATCTGGTCCTTAAAATTCCCAATCTGATGTAGCTAAAATTTTGACATGTTAAGTTCGAATGTCTGCTTTTATCAAAATGAAAGTAGAAGAACAACCCTTCTGCATTCATCATTTCAAAAAGCTTAAGTTTTGAAAGTGATCCATTTCCTTCTATTTGTAGTTTAAATGAATGGCAAAAATCAGTTAGAAATTAAAATAATTATTCTATTGACAAGTAAATACGTTAGTCTTTACCTCATGGCACAAAAATGACACAGAACACATCATGTGTTGACTGTTGTTGCTTGCAGTTTATGGAGGAAATGGAAGTTGGGTGTGTGTAATAAAAAGAACCGATACTGAATGGAATTGAATTACAGGATGTGTTAAAATGATGATACATGTATATGTAATACTATATATACATTGTATAAAACTTATAAAATCTTAATTAAATGTATGTGAATGAAAAAAGGAAAATTAGTTGTTGTGAATAAAAGTTTTAATGAGATACTTAATATGGATAGACATTGTTTCAAAAAATGTAGTTACATATATTTATTAAAATAACAATAAATTAATAAAACACAAAATTGACTCAAAATCTTTTTTGCTTTGCGGGCAACAAAATTTTTATGGTGGGCAAGCACAATGTCAGTGTAGCACTTGCCCAGCTGAGCAAGTTGTTAAAAATGTTAAGGTCACAAACTGATTAAAATTTTTTCAAGTAAATATGACAGGCCCCTAAGTTTAAATCTGGGCTCCCAGATTTTAAAACTTAGGAGCCCATTTGGCTCCTGAGGATTGTTTCTTAATTTCCACCCCTGCATCTAGACATGCACATCTCCATACAGATCCAGTATTGACATCAGAAAAAACTATTCAGTGTAACATTTTTGGGTCTACGATGAAGTATTTTTGCGGGGTTTTTTTTCATATATTTTTGATTTAATATACAGATAATGATCAGATAGGAGTCTTTTTGTTAACTAAATCCTTCCAAATTTTGAATTATTTTTCACATGCTTGGCCCTGTCCCAAATCAGGTACATGTACTTGGACCTAGTTCAGTTACATGCTCTGCCAGAGGTCTTACCAATAGTTGGAAGTCCACTTAGTGTCCTGCAGTTGTTTGTACGGAGTGTTTTAATATTTGGACCTAGGGGTCTCATTAATAATTTTGTCAGTTAATTATATGTTTCATTATAATCAAGATACTATTTTGGATTGTATTTAATTATCAAAAGTTGTCAAAATCCACAAAACTTAATTGCTATTACAGATGCATTTGATGTATATGTATTATGATGTTCAGAAACTTTCAGACTGACACAATTAAGCTTTTCACACAAACTATTGATTTTTTTTTTTTTTGCTAACTAGCTTGATTGAATATGACTTAACTTTAAAAAAAATATGAAACAAATAAGATTTTGTCCACTCGCCTCATAAAAAATCTCTCACATCTAAAAATAAAGTTTTCAGAAGAAAAAAAATAAAATCAATTAAAAAGCTCACTCACTCACTACTTATTATTTTATGATAAAAAAAATAAAACAGAATTTTATAGAATTTTACGAAAGGTCACTACGAAGTAAAAAATTTTTATGTTTAATGGCATGTTTGTGTATCTGTGATTAAGATCCATTTATGTTGTATGTATAAGAATTCAGATAAAACCAGAGGTAATCCTGATAATACAGATATTCCATTTAATCTAATCAGATATGTTGTGCTTGTTATTTTTTCAGTTTGCATGTATCACTTGTTTATATCTATATTGTACTGCACTATGGGGAGAATGTTATGTTTAATATCAATGTCATTGATAGAGTTTTACCATTATACATGTACTCAACATTTACCCACAGTTTGTCATGGTGAAGTTTTAGTATTTACCAAATTTTACATAAAATGTCATCTAATCAAATGAAACTCTCTTTTTCCTCCTCATAGGATTACTGAATAGTTCTTGGTAGTTACCAAATATAACAGGGTGTGACATTCATTATTTTTCTAACCTGCCCTACTTTGCCTTTTGAACTAACCTGTCTAGAAATATCTGTTTTGCCAGCTGATAAATTAATCCAAAATATCTTTTCTGTTATACAGCTTCAGTCAGGCAGATAGAAATGGTATTTTTATATGAACTTTCCTGCCTAAAACAAGGCCTGACCTGACAAGGTTGGTCAGGAAATGGTGAATGTCAAGTCCTGTATTAGATAGTTTGATTTGACAAATAACATTTGCGATGATTTATCCAACTGAATAGCCTATGATTATGAGCCATGTTTATTTGTGGTGGACTCTGCAGCATAAAAATTATGTTTTGTAGATACTCAGAAAAAAATGTGATTTCTGTTTAAGTGATTTTATATGCAACTACCAGGTAATTATATCGTACATGTCATATAAGTGCTGACGTGAATGTGACGAAAATTGTATCGAAGATAAATTATCGCAAAATAAGGTGTAGAGATATATATGTATATGTGACAGTGTGTGCCTCACCTTGATAAGGATAGGGATCTATATGTAATATAGTTTTTGATAAAATGGCACCAGTAAAATAACATCCTTTAAAGTAATGATTACTTGTATAGCGTCAGAAACTTATTTGATATATTCTCTTTTCTTTAGCCAAGACCAAAGAAGCCACCACCCCCATCAAGTGTCAAGGTAAAAGCTCCAGAAGAAAAAAAGTTGACAGAACCACAAAAACCTGACAAACCAGTAGATAATAGTGAGAAACTAACAAAAAAGAAAGAACCTATAGTGGCTTCTCATACAGAAAAAACGGACCATGCCAAGCCAGATAGAGTTTTACCACAAGAACCAAGTCTACCTGAAAAATTCAACAAGAAAAAGGAAAACACAGGTATGAAAAAGTAATATGAGTGTGTAAATGTAGAATAAGTTCAAAGTTTGTCATTTTTAGGTCAGCTGAGCTAATGGCTCAAGTGACTTATTGTGATCCATCATTTTCTGTCATGAGTAAACTTTCACATTGTGAACTTAAACTGGAAAACTGACATGGCAGCCATCTTGAAAACCCTATTTTGAACTGTACAATTATTAGGTTATCTACCCGTCTTTACCACAGTCATCCTTTGGGTATCTACCTGTATTTTAATCTGGGCCCCTCAATATTTTTTTCTAGGGGCCTGGCTGGCCCCTATATCCTGCAGCCAATTCGACTCCATGACCAGTCTTGACCACAGTCTACAGACATGTTTTTTTTCTGATTTAAATAGGTAATCCCATTTGTTCTGATGCGTTTTCTGACTTTCAACTTAAAATGCTGTTGTTGTTTTTTCCCAACATCAGCAAATCTGGATTTCCAAGTACTTGTCGGACTTCGATTTTATTTTACTTGTTTCTAACAAGTGATGCAAACCCCGCTTTGAGTAGTGGGTTCTAAATGCATTATAAAAGACGTAATATGATTGGTTGTACACCTCCAAAATGTATTTCTGGTGCAGAATGTCTTCAGTGGAGATTCTCGCAATAATTTTTAGCTCAGAGATGTTGACAACGTAGTGAAAAATGGATTATTTCAGCACCAATTAATTTCGGTACTTGTACAAATGACTTCAGCACTTGTACAAGTAAATTAACTTGTTTATATGTGTTGAAATAACTCACTGCCGAATTTATCTGATACCTGCCTATGAAAAAGCTATTTTTATAGCTTAAAGTTGGCCCATATCAGGGCAGAAGTTCGGCCTAATGTGCTTGCAGCAGAGACACCAACTACTCCTCAGAAGTAGGAAATACCATCACCGAATATTAATAATTTTGGCATCAAGTAATATCGGCACTGACCTGGTAATTTCGGCACTTGAATATGTAATATCTGCAACTAATATTGATTAAGATTTATCAATTTAAAACATCTCGTGATGAAAATAAATTTATAAATCAATTAATATCTCATGATGAATTTAAATTTATAAAAACCAAATTTCCAACACATGTTTTGGAAGTGCCGAAAATCTATTTTTATTGGCAAATGGGAGTAAAAAAGTATTTCTAAAAAACTCTAACTTTTTGGAGTCATTCAATTAAAGATACCAGGAAATGACTAGAATATAGGATTTTGCACCATTTTATCCAGAGCTTCCTGGGGCCTACCCAGACCCTCGGCGATAAGGTTTTGCAATCCATGTTTTCCTACTTTTTTCTTATAACCCAAAATCATGTCTGTATCTGCTTAAAATTGACCACGATAATCCATATGGTATCGACTAGTCTTGACCAAAAGCATCCTTAGGGCATCTTCCAGTCTTGAGTATGGTCAGCTTTTGGGTATCTATCAGTTGTCCACAGTCATCCTTAGGGTATCACCCAGTCTTTTGAGGGTAGTCAGCCTTTGGGAATCTACCAGTCTTGACCACAGTCATACTTAGGCTGTCCAGTACTCCAGATAACTTTTAGAGCACTAGGGTACAATACCTACCACTTTCAAAATGCAGCGGGTGTTTTTACCCACACAAGTTCTGTCAAGTGGGTACAGTTAACTACAAGATATTTAACTGCCTGCATGCCCATGCTCATGATCATAACATCTGTGTAATTAGAGATGGTCAATAAAATCTAGATATATTTTATATAATTTTGATAAGTTTATAAATGCAGCTAGTTCTGTGCCAACCATTGTAATGTAACATGTTAAACGTACAAAAATAAGATGAGTACAGGATGTCAAAACTTTGATGAGACCATTATAGTACATTGTATTATCTAAATGTTTTCAATTGATTTTAGCTTGTCGGGACAAAAAAGTCTGGAGAGCTAATGACATACCATCGGCCTCCGTAGACAAAAATTTAACCTGGCCTTTAACTTTTAATCACATGTTAGTTGTTACAGGGCTCAAATATTTCACCTTATGATGAGAACTTTCATTTGGTACCTTGACTTTTGATCTAGTGACCTTGACCTAGGACTTTGACCTACTTTCACAAACTAACCTTGGTTATAGCTTTTAAACCATGAGGGATAGGGCTTTGATATTTCACATATATATTTCTTTTGACCAGAGCTTTCATTTTGTATCTTGACTTTTGACCTAGTGACCTACTTTTCAAAAACTTTAACCCAGGCTATATCTTCTAAACCATGAGAGATAAGGCTTTGATATTTCACATATAGATTTCTTATGACCACAGCTTTCATATGGTACCTTGACTTTTGACCTAGTGACCTTGAACTTTGGCCTGCTTTTCAAAATCTTTAACCTGAGCTGAAGGAATAAAAATTTTGACCTTAAAACCTGACAGCTGTGGGTGATATATATCTATTTTGAAAATTTACCCCAATTTCGCCGAGCTTCTATTGTCTTCTGACAACACTTGTTAAGAGAAAACATTAAGAAGATATATTTTTTCCCAATAATTATGAAAAGTTGCTTTATTCTGCACTATTTTTGCACCATTAGTGCCTAGTAAAATGTTTCTTTTTGTATGAAGAAGGGGACATAGTCCTAATAATAATTTGGTTAAAAGGAAAAAGACGATAAAAAGATATATTTGTGGATGATTTCAGAAACTGAAAAGCATGGTCCCCCTCTCATTCATGGTAAGAAACCAAGTGTTCCACCTCCTGTTGGTAAGAAACCAGTCAATCCACCTCGACCATCATCTATACATGAATCAAAGGTCTCAACTCATGCAGCTAAAGAAGATCTACACAATAAAGATGATAAAAAACAGAATGAAGGTAATGTTAATAAAATGAAGGTAATGTTAACAAAATGAAGGTAATGTTAACAGAATGAAGGTAATGTTAATGCAGATGTAGGTATATAGACAAAACTACACATGTTTTTATCTGTATCATCAGATCGCATGCGATCATTGTAGTGGATGGATTCAATGAGTGCGTCTTTCATTCAAATATTTGCATAAATTCAATATTCGTGAACCAGATTTTTTATATTTTGATAGCACGGTAACATAGTTGAATTTTAACATATTCTGTGTCATGGTAAATGATTCTGAAGACAATAAAAAGTTTGATGGCTTTAATCCTGAATATATCAATTCAAACAATGGGACCCTACCGGATAATATCCCTTTAATTTCTGACTGCAGCAAACAACTGGCGCCACCATATTCAGTAGTTCTGGTTTAACTCTATCATAACCTCACATATGGAGTTTGCTTTTTGGATCATGCTACTCTACATTATTTCGACCACCTACTTGTGATATCATTTATTCCAAATATTTACTTTGGTATTATCTTATTTTTGCAAGCAAATTTGGTGATTTTTAATCATCCATTTGTTAAAGCAAAAATAACTGCAGGTCTCCATACGCCTGAAATTTGGCTCTAATATATTATATGTGGTACAAATATCAGTGATTATTGTCCATTTAGATCTAGATAACGTAAAAATTAATTTTCTTAACCCCAGTACATCCACATAAGCATAACCAAATCACAGCATCTGTCGGGTGGAGATAGAACTAGATCTATATAATAAATACTGCAAAACATATTTAGAAATAACCTTATCATTTCCCATGAAATTAAAATTCTCTCTCTCTCTCTCTCTCTCTCTCTCTCTCTCTCTCTCTCTCTCTCTCTCTCTCTGTCTCTCTAAATGCCAAATTTAATTGTCAAAACATTTCATCAAACTATAAAGTTGTATATCTAATTATAGTTCAAAGCTAAATGTTCTCTCATGGCTTCAATAAACAGACAGGGAAACGTACTTAGGCAAACCAATATGATTATGATTGATGGTAAACGGAAATCAATTTGGCTTACACTTCTGAAAATTTTCCTTTTTATCTAAAATCCTGATGCAGGCTCCAGTATTATTACACTTGTAAATTTATTCTATTCAATGATATCTAAGTTTGTAGATTGTCTTTTTTAAATAACAGTACAAAATTAAATAATCTTTAGCAAATGATTATTTCATTTCTATTTGACTGCACAGATTTCTTTGAATTACACAATTATATTACTAACCCTAATTTATTATTATTTCATACACAATTTTAATTTTATTACTGATATCAGAGACATATATTTCTGTCGATATACAAGGATTTATAATAAGAACCAGTGATATGTAAAACTTTAAATTATCTCCTTCCTTTATCATAAATTGACTCTGATATATTACTTTTAAATTTTAATTTACTTAGTTGTTTTTAATTTTGATTTTCAATCGTCATTTATTTATCAAATTGATATTTAATGTATTGTATAACAGACTTGTAGATTTTGCATTCGATAAACTCTGAGCTATACAATTTAATACTGAAAAATGATTGATCTTTGCTAAATATGTTTCTTATATGTAATACACACCAATCTCGGAAAAAGACTTTGGAAAACTATCAACATATGTACTAGTACTAACTCTTTAATTGTCTTATTTTTTCACAGTCTTATACCGATTCACAATGAAATAGATTATCAAAATTTCAAAATACTACAACTTTTGAACATATTTATTTACAAATAAACTTATAAACTTTCTCACAAAATCAACTTAGGTTCTCGATTCCGGACTTGAACCTGCACTTACTAAAGGTGAGAGACCTGATGATATAAAGTGTGATGTTTTAACCATTCGACCACAGAGACTTCTGTGAAATTGTCAGAATAATCACGGTTCTATAAGGTTGTCTGACTGCTTTAGCAAAAGAATAAGATATAGAAAGAAGTAGATCTAGTACATGTATATTGTGACGATGCAACTTCAACTTCTGCCAGTTCTGGGGATATACATAGAAATAAATATACAGTCAAACTTGTATATAAAGACCGCTCAGGGGAAATGACAAAAACGGTCTTTATAGACAGGTGGTCTTTATATACAGGGTCACATGAGATATGAAATCCAAGGCATCGGAGATGGCTTATTATTATTTCCAACTACATATTTCTTCCCTGGTTAGATATTTCATTTAGTGATTAAATGGATATTGTATTTAAAAACTAAAGGGATTTTCTTAACTCCAGGGTCTGGAAAATATTCCTTTTTTTTTTTTTTTAAAAATCCAAATTTGGAATATTTGCATCTTTTCGGGAAAATACAAGCCATTTTTGCATTGGGAAGGGTCCTGTAACCATCCAAAAAATAGTCATAGAAAATCCCTGTAGCTTATACATGCATAACATGTAAATAATTTAAAAAAATTATAACAATGAAATAATTCAATGTTTTAATAATTTAAATTAATTTATGATGTAATTGAATTATACATGTACATCGAGGATACGGCACATTATTAAAACTGAAACAAATATCTTAAATGTGCTCAAAGTCGGTGGTCTGTGTTGTTAAGTCACACGAGTCAGAAGTGTAAGAATATACAGAAAGATGTAGGTAGTTGAATTTTATTTAATTATCATTTTATTAGACGTAATCCAATGCTACGAGCGCCGGCGATTTTACTCTTTGGATTGAGATGTTGACTTGCTAATCAAGTGATGTTCGATTAGTTACAGCATTCCAGAATACGAGAAAACAAATAATCAATCATTCAGCGATGATATTTAAATGCTCCTGTTTGTAAAAACACCTTGTCACAAGCGTGTCCTTTTTGAATTTTTTTCCTTTTAAGTCTTAGTCTTTCGCCGATTAAGTAATCATCACCGGAAACTTTGGTCATAAATTGATGATCGAAAACAAAAGATCAATCAGTCAGCGATGATTGATAGTTCCTGGTTGTAAAAACACCCTGTCATAGAGCACGTACGAGTGCCTAATTACTATCCGTGTCGTTAATTGACACCTCCAGGTGTGTTGTGACTGTCGAAGCCTCGTGTATTTCGCCATGTTGTTGATTAAGTCTCGAATTGTCCCGCGAGAGAATTATGTACGAGTTATCTCCCTTCCAAGAGTAGTAAGTGTATAAGCAGTCGCTATACGCAAGTAGGACAACCATCGGCGGACAAAATACAGCGGTCGCCGGTCGCGTAAGGCAGGTGGTCGCTATATAGAGGGCAAATATATAGTAATTCTCAAGGGGCAGTCAAAATACGGTCGTTATGGACAGGAAGTCGTTATATGAGGGGGGTCGCTAAGGCAAGTTTGACTGTAGATAAATAAAGAAATCAGTATATAAAATACATTCTAATGCACTCTATTTGCGTCATGTTATTTCATTGGTTGATGACACTGAAAACTCACAGGGAAAGTTAATTTCTGACGGGGAATCATCGATTTAAATCAGTCAAATGGTAACCCCAAAATATATTGATTTTTGTTTATGATTTTATTTGTTTTGTTACACCAAATTGGAATTCCATCAACAACTAAAATTAAATCCCCTTGAATATCATTGATGAAAATAGCAGAGACTACTATGTATGTGGCCTTGCCACACAAGATGAAGTCCTGTTAAGATTTTACTGTTTATATGTCTTATTTTTACAACAATTCAGTCATTTATTTAATCATTACAGCTCCCCATTTTGATGCTTTGGAGCCAACCAGTGAAAAACTTGTACATTTAACAGCCAGTAGAGCAAAAGGACCGACAAAGAGACCACCCTCTCAAGTCATGTTCCATAATGTAAGTAGAGCTGACCAATATGTTACCCAACATATATGATATTGTGACTTGTTATCTGTGTAACTATAATGAGGAATCTGTGGTGTTATGGAGTCTGTCACCTATCAAGTCTTGTAAGTACAGCTGACCAATATGTTACCCAACATATATGATATTGTGACTTGTTATCTGTGTAACTATAATGAGGAATCTGTGGTGTTATAGAGTCTGTCACCTATCAAGTCTTGTAAGTACAGCTGACCAATATGTTACCCAACATATATGATATTGTGACTTGTTATCTGTGTAACTATAATGAGGAATCTGTGGTGTTATAGAGTCTGTCACCTATCAAGTCTTGTAAGTACAGCTGACCAATATGTTACCCAACATATATGATATTGTGACTTGTTATCTGTGTAACTATAATGAGGAATCTGTGGTGTTATAGAGTCTGTCACCTATCAAGTCTTGTAAGTACAGCTGACCAATATGTTACCCAACATATATGATATTGTGACTTGTTATCTGTGTAACTATAATGAGGAATCTGTGGTGTTATAGAGTCTGTCGCCTATCAAGTCTTGTAAGTACAGCTGACCAATATGTTACCCAACATATATGATATTGTGACTTGTTATCTGTGTAACTATAATGAGGAATCTGTGGTGTTATAGAGTCTGTCACCTATCAAGTCTTGTAAGTACAGCTGACCAATATGTTACCCAACATATATGATATTGTGACTTGTTATCTATGAATCTATAATGAGAATCTGTGGTGTTTTAGAGTCTGTCACCTATCGAGTCTTGTAAGTACAGCTGACCAATATGTTACCCAACATATATGATATTGTGACTTGTTATCTATGAATCTATAATGAGAATCTGTGGTGTTTTAGAGATTCTAACCTATCGAGTCTTGTAAGTACAGCTGACCAATATGTTACCAAAAGTATATGATATTGTGATTTGTAATGAAGATCTGTGGTGTTTTAGAGTCTGTAACCTCTCAAGTCTTGGTCCCAAGTTAGCTACAGCTGAACGATATGTAACTCTGGTATATATACACTTGTGGCTTACTATTTGTTAAATATATCTAGAGAAGAGAGGAATCAAATTTAATAGTATGCATGCATGTGTACGTATGTTTATGTGTTTGCATGCATGTATGTGATGTCAAAACAGAGAAATCTGTATGGTAGTTAAAAAATTTAGTTAAGACATGGAATTCATTGTTCACGTTTAGATTTGTGAAATATTTATAACTCATTCACTCCAGAAGACACAATTACACTGGTCCAAGATATTGATTTACAGAATAGTCCATTGTTTTTCAGGGGTTGATGAGTTAAGATCTGAAGGTTAAAACATTTTAAAAATGAGTAAAATGCCACTTTTATGTAAATGTTCCCTTTCCCATGAGGTCATGTTACAAGAGATTTAGAGCTATGTACATATGCATGAACTGTTTTGCATGAGTATGCATTGTCTAATACATGTATACTATGTACTTACTAACAATCAGTTTGGAAGCAGAGTTGATATGATGACTAAAAGTAAATCCTTACAATGACCCTATATATTATACTATTGTAACCTTTAGCTTTTTGCTTTGATATGATGTTATATATGGCTGTACAATGTATTTTGTTGTCAGACTGCATGTTAAATATTTATTTTAATTGACAGCGAAATATTCCCAGGCTAATCAAGGTATACTGCATATACATACACATATATACAACCTACTACTATTCATGTGCTGGAATTGCTTGCTTCAGTCTGTATGAAAATATTACACTGTAAAAGTTAAAAACATCAAAATTCTTCAGCTGTAGGATACTCTTGGCGTGAATGCATTTTTTTACATGGTTCGTACAGGCCTTGAAATATCCGTGGAAAATGGCTTGGGCTTTAGAATTTTGCCTATGGGTCTTGAAAAGTACCTTTTTTCTCACTGTTACCTTGAAAATCATTAAATCTTTGTAAAAATGACATTTGGATTTATAATTCCCATAAATGTTACTGTTAGGTGCAGATAAGTAATAATCAATGCAGAAATAAATCCTAATAAAAAAAAAATATGAGTCAAGGTTGATATTTTAATAAATTTTGAAGAGATCAGAGTTCTGAAAAAGAATGATAAAATGAATACTACATGTACTTTATGTAAGTATATTAGAATATTCAATAAAATGTTTGCTTTTTTTGGGTAGTGCTAGTCCTTATCAAGTGAGATTTTGGCCTTGAAAAGTCCTTAAATTTTGTTCCCATCTCCCTGTACGGATCATGTAGATGTTTGTTATTTTCACTCAACCAATGGACTGTAAAGATCGATGACATTAGCAACTTTAAATTTGAGATTGTTGTCGAGTGATTTGTGTCTCTAGAATGATAAAATGGAGCAATTAGTAGTGATTACAAAGATAATAGTAGCATGACATTCATACTTCAAAATTGTTTTTTCTGTGGATTAGTCCATCTCATTGGTGATTGACTATTATACACTGCACTGCCATTAACTACCATGCTTATCCTGCTTGAATATACAGACTGTAAACAAGTGTTGGTATATATATATATTCATCACTGCCATATTGCCAATTGACAGTATGCAATCACCGGTATGACAGTGACTGCCAGTTGACAGTTTGCAATCACTGATGTCACATTGACTGCTGATTGACAGTATGCAATCATCAGTATTACATTGACTGCCAATTTATAGTATGTAATCATTGATGTTACATTGACTGCCAATTGACAGTATTAAATCAACAGTGTTACATTGATTGCCAATTGACAGTATGCAATCATCAGTATTGCATTGATTGCTAATTGACAGTATCATACTGTCATATTGACTGTCAATTTGCTGTGTACATGTTCATCTCTTACATATTGTCTCCAATCGACAGTATGTAGTCTTTACTGCCATATTGACATTTATCTATAGACTACTTGATGCTTGATGCATATTTAATTACTATATTCATATCAACTTTTTATGTACTCCTGTGCCAATATCTGCTATATACAGTAGTATGACATGAATGAGTTTGCAAAATTTATTTTCACTATATATTCTTAGTAAATTTTGTGTTTTTTCAGTAACTCCTCTGGAATTCATTGTTTATCTATTTAAAAAAAAATTGATACATAGGAAGATGTAGCCTTTGTTCTCATGTACTAGATGTCACATTGCAATCTATTGGTTATTTCAGGAGGAATCAACTATTCTTCCTTGGAGTAAAATTCTAGCATGTCATTTTGATGTTTATTACAAAGTTAATGAATGGATCTATGACGTAATTCATAAATACCGAAATCAAAATCAAAATTAGGCCCAGACTGCTGGGATTTAAAGTGCCATTATCATTTATTTTGGGTATCTGCTAAAATCAGAATTACCAAGATAATAATATAGTGAAATTAATTTTTGAGAACTCATTTATGTCCAAATACTGTAGACTGTTCCATTAAAACAATCTAACCACATGCTTGTTATATCAGCATAATAAGATAATAATTTTTATTTCTTATACTCAAGAGTCCATTTTTATTTGGGTCATATTTGGACTGTCATATTTCTCTTAACCCATATACCCCTGAAAATAATAGACTCTATTAAAATCAATGACACAGACCAGTCCAAATGTGTCTTTAGGGGGATGTTATTGAAAATCAATGGGATTTAGGCAAGAGGGACAACTTTTAAAATGTCTGAGCAGTAACTCTGTTAGCATTTTGTGTTTTGTATGATTGTTTGCATTTGGCCAGAGCATTTGCCTTGCAGACAGAAGGTCTCCAGATCTATTTCCAGTCCTGAATGATCTCTCAGACTTAAAAAACCAGATAATGACCATGTTTTGCCAGTGCTCAGCATAAGAAGTTAAAGTCACGGCAGTCATAAAACAGCCCGCATTCACATAAGTCTATGACATAGGTCAAAATTTGTAACACTTCACCCTGTGACTGGTAATGTTTCCATGTAAGTGATATGTTGAGGGAGTGAAAAAAATATATACAGTAGAACTTCGATGAGTCGAACTTCAGTGAGTCGAATTTCTCATTGTTTCGAACTTTTTACAAAGTCCCAATTTATTTCATTATATATCCTTACTAAAAAACAATTTATAAATCGAACTTTCATGAGTCGAATTTCTCGGTGTGTCGAACAAAACTGGCAGTCCCATTGCTGTAAAAACATCAAAAATTCATACAAATAAATCGAAGTCGAAGTTTACCTGTATACAAGATGTAAATTACCCTGTGGCGATTTTCACACCTATCCGACTACGTTGAACAATGGACACGTGTTTATTGATAAACACCCAGGACAGTATAAAAATAACAACATGATTTTAGTAATTAAATGTAATAAGCAGACGCTAATTGATTATTGATTGTTTGCGACTGTGTCAGACTCAAATATGCAAATTACCGGCGGTTGTGTTGGTTGTTTACCATCTCGTAGCTTGGGTCATTATAAGTTACCGATTTGTAAAAACAAAACGTAATGACCCGAAAATATACAGTAAGCATTTTCTACTCAAACTCAAAGTGTCACTTGTAAAGAAAAAACAGCACGAAATGAACAGTATCGGCAATTTGTGTTGATAATCTGTAAATTCATGTGTCGGATGTGATTGAACACAAGGGTATAACTATAAATAGTAACTGGTTTTTACTAAATTATTTTGATTACTTTCGTCTTTTTACTTTGTGTGTGTATGTAATTATGTATGCCAATGATTTAATAATTATGATAAATATTGCAATTAAATTGGTGACAAAATATTTTAGCTTCTTGATTTTTTTCTTAACTCTGAGTCAACGTTGTGTTTCTAGTATAGGTGCTTGGATTACGATTTTTCTGCAGAATGTTTAGATTTATTCTATGAATACAAAATGAATACATTGTATCTACATTAAATAGGCCATAAATGATTTAAGTCGATTAGATTCTAAGTCATGATCCCAGCACCTATACAGTTACACAGTCACGTACAATAGATTTTTTGTGTGACATGTCGTTATGGAGATAGTGCACTGAGTAAATTTTAGATTTCTCGATCACCATTCATGAGTCGAAGTCCCGATGTTTCAAACTTTTTTAGGCAGTCCCTTGAACTTCGACTCATCGAAGTTCTACTGTTATCACATACATAAGATTTATCAACACAAATCTTACAGAGCTCATCAGATGATATCATTGACTTGTTATTAATTACAGTACTTTTAACATGTATGATTTGGTAGAACTTTTACTGGTAGTTGACGTTGTTTTTACATATAAAATGAATTCATGAATTATCCTTTATTCTATCACTGTTTATATTGTTCATAATTATGTTTTTCTCATTCTTATATGATGCATTTTTTGTAACTTATAAGATATTAGCCTGTATAGATATTATGATTAAATGCTTTTTAACAGGTTACATATCTTGATTTCTTTGTATTTATGTAGGAAGAAGAGAGAAATGGTGATGTAAAAGATAGTCACTGGATAAAGGAAGATAAATCAGTGAAAAAACAGCCCTCGCCACCGCATAAGGAAACTATAAAGGAAGAAGTGAGAATCATATGCACACACGCACACACACACACACACACACACATGTTTAATGTCAAAGTTGTACATGTGACAATTTCTGAGTCACCTTTCTAAAACCACAAGTCACAACTGGCTGTGTATATGCTTCTTCTGATGGCCTGCAGGCTTTTTATTTTGAAAATTGTGCATGACACACAAGGATATTGTATTATTTTTAGATGCTGTATTAAGCATTTATTGTGATTTTTGGACAACAATAGCTATAATTTCCATGTGAAATCTGAGAAAGCACATATGACCAATGCACCCTGCAAATTAAGCGTGCAATTTGAAATGGTAAGTCAAAAATGCATGAAACACACAGGGAGTGCTGACTTATCCTCTGCATCCAATGCGGTTTGCTCTACTTTACTCTACAGGAATGCAATTAAATGAACTATAGAAGTGTGTCACAATTGTATCACTTGCATAGCAAAATTGAACTAATGGTGATCAGTCTCCAACTCTTTAAATCCACCTATGAAATTAATTTTAACCATTTTAATGATCTAAAGAAAATATTTAATTGGGATTTACCACTCTATCAGGTTAAAAACTAGTAACATACTATGGCTGGTTACTATGTTCAGCAATCACTTCAATCTCCTGGTGATTTTTAGTGTCGAGTCAATAAATGGCACGTATCTAAATTTCATACTTATGTTATTTATGTAGATGTTCATTTTTCATGATGACGAGGCCTTTATCAGAAATTTCAGGGAAAACTGACTCTAGCTTGTGCTTTGGTGAGATCAAGGTAGAATGTTGTTAGGTTTTTTTTGTAAGTGAACACAAGAATGTTGGTCATGAAATTCACATAGATTACATACAATGATTGCATGTCATAAGAAGCTAGTTCAGTGGCATCACACAGTAAAAGTGGAGTGCCTATATCCAAGAGAATCATGTGTGACCACTGGGACTAGCATTTCAAACTTAATTAGGTCTTAAGATGCACTCACAAATTCTTATGGACGGTTTTCAAGCTCTACAATCAACTACAGCATCTAAAAATGGCAGAACATGCTTAATAACTTTGTTCTTTGATATTATTTTATTTTCATTGCAGTCTTTTAGGTAATGACAAAATTGTGTGCTAACATTGGCTTTGTTTTATGTTTTAATCTTTTATGTTTTTGTCTTACAGGTGACTACATCAAAAGAAAAGCCACCTCATTTACCAACTAGACCCCCAGAACCAAGTATAGGTAAAATAATCTCAACAATGAGTAATTTTTTGTATATTTTTTATCATTAATTCTTAAAAAGATTATTGACTCACCATAGGTGAAATACCTGAAAAACTTGGTACAGAGTTATATATGATCTTTACAAATAGTTGTGGTACCATGACTATCAAGTTTGGGGGAAAGGGGGGGGGGTGTTGATGGGGAAAGGCCACATAGACTATATTGTGAAAATAATTACCTCTTTAAAAATCTTCTCTACTGTTAAGCATGGAACAAAGGAACTTTAGTTTTTATATCAATGTAAAATAATATTTGTGATTTTTTCTTCAGGCACTACAGCCCTCCTATCAGCAATTGAAGATTTAAAAAGAGAAATTAGAGAGATAAAAGCGCATACAGTTTCAAAAGCAGCATTTGAAGAGTTGAAATCAGAGAATGAAAAAATGAAACATGATATAGAAACATTACGAACAGGATACTCTCGAAAACTGCGTGATTTGATCAATGAGGTTGATGAAGAAAAGAAAATTAGACTAAGTACGCAAGTGGAAATTGATAGAATAAAAAAGTTAGTGAATGAATCCCATGTGTAGTTAGAAAGGGAGGTATGGTGTTAATACCTAATAAGCATCTTACCTCTTGTTTGAGTGAGTGAAGAATGGCCACATGCCTCTATATATTGAAGAGGAAGTTACTAGTGCTTATATCATGATAAGAATCTCTAATCCCTACAGAATAGCGTTAAATGATCTCTGTCATTTGGCAGATTTTTTGATTTTGTACAAGGTGTAAACATCTCAACTTTTTAATTGTGATATTGGACAATATGGACTTGTATGTTACGTATGTGTCTGCTTGTTATGTCAGAAAAAGGTTTGGACAAAGGTTGCAGCATTTTAAATCAAAGAAATTTAATACTTGTAGCTGAATCACTTATTATGGGTTGTCCGACATTTGTTATATAATTGTGATAAAGAAGAATGATTAAAGTTTTCTTTTGATTTGATGTTCAAAGTATTTATAGCTTGTTACTTGGGAAACTTGGATTTACGTTATACTAGAAATTTGTAGAGGCTAGTAGTGATTTTCTGAAATTTTAATTTTGGGTCAGGTAATATTATTAGTATTATGTTAATGAATACAGAAGATTATGGTAGAAGTTATTTATACCCAGGAGTCTGGGATATAAAGTTTATTTAACATTGTAGTGTAACAGCAGAGGTACTTGATGGAATGTGTACTAAATATGAGTAACAAAAGAGTTCTAATTCAATTATATTTAAACATTTTCCTAACATATACATAGATTTTCAACTCACCTAAACATGTTTCTGACTGTAAATTATCTGACCAACACCTTATTACACACCTTGAAGAGTAAATAGATTGTATCCATAAAGGTATGAGTTAGATGTAATACATTTTTGTACAGTAGGGCATATTTTACAGATTTCAGAAATAATTTCAAAGGCAAATTACACAGAATTTATATCTAGGGGAGTATTATGAATTGACTTTTGAATTCTTTTAATTTTCCCACATATGATTCCACCATATGACACACACATCCAAACACTACTCTCAAAAGTAGATATAACTACATTCCATAGACTAGACCTACTATAAAATTTATTTTTTCCAAATATGAATATATTCTGACAATTTATGCATGTCATTGGATGACAGAATTACAGTAATATTAATCCTTACAGGTGTAATACCATTTTTTTTCATTAAACCAGAAAGTGTGTGGAGGAATTTGCCTATTTTCATAGTTATATGCTACTTTTGTTAGAGCGTATATATGTACTTAGGACCACTTGCCATAAATAAAGATATTGTCAATTCCAAGACATACATTTATGGTGTATAATGTATATCATAGCATTTGGACTTCATTTTATGATATTTGTCAGCTTTAGTCTTCCATACATATAAATCATACTTTCAAACACTCTGTTCATAAAAGTAATGTGATTTTTACACATAAATCCACAATGTAGAAAGTTGTAATGATTTGAAATGCCCCCACCCCCCACCCTCTCAATATTGAGTAGAATTCTATGCAACTGTATTCATGTTTATATAATGATAAACATGATCCATATCAAGTGTCAAATGACAGTGTTCCTTTACCTGATTATAGAAGGTCTTGATTATGCATACAGAGTAAATGTGAGTTGTGAATTTTATCTTAGTATTTTCTCATTATAAAGATCAGGGCCCGGCACCATAAAACGTAAGAATTTACTCAAGTCTGAGAATATTCTCAAGTTGACCTGCTTAGCCAATTAGATTGAAAGATTAGCCAAAGTTGAGTAAAATTTTTAGACTTAAGTAATTCTTAAGTTCTATGGTGCCAGAAGTACATGTATATGATGGGTAGATTTTCATAGCATCATCATGATCATTGAAGAAAAACATTTGTTTGCTATATCATGATCAAAGCTCGCAGAATTGGTTAGTAGGCTGCTAGTCATATATGTTATCGGACAATACTCCAGGTTTTTGAAAGGAAAAAAGAAATGGTCAAAACATCCACAAAACTAGAAAAGAAGTCATGGCTATGTATGATGTTCAATAGAGCAATGTCAAACAATTTTATTATCTTTGGCCAAATATATCAAATAAATAAGAAAATACTGTATTCCAACTTCTGTGGTATAATGCATGTACATGCAAAATGTGTTTTCCTTTAATTAGTAATAGAATCCATTAGTTTAAGGATGTAGGTACAGTTTTATTGCATTTTTCACAGAAAATCCCAAAATGAAGAAGAATAACTGAGTGTGTTGTTAGATATGACAAAATGCTGTAGATAACTTATATATTATAGGTAAGCTGTATTTGAACAATGTTATAACGTATACTGTGTAATACAAGTTTATAACGTATACTGTGTAATACAAGTTATCAAAATTACATTTTTTTACCAATCTTGCTGTTCTTTGAATATTTTTTAAGTATTATACAAAATATAATGTTAACTATATTTGTACAGAATACCATATCATGATAGATCAGACCATCTGTCATCAAAATGTGTTCTCATATGAGAATTGAGTTAAAGAATTGTCTACTGAATAGTTTCTTTAATGTGGTCCTTCAAGTTCAAGTTGACACATTTAAGAGTGGTCACTCAGACAGATTTCCCTGAACCATCATTTTTATATAATTTGTATCATTATGTTCATATATCTATTTATGATTTAGGATTATGTCACAAATACATCATATAACTCATAGACATACAGCTTTCAGATGTTTATCTGCTAAAGAACCATTCCTATTTTGTGTACTGTAAATATTGTATATTGTCACATGGTCTGCTTTGAGTGTAAACAATTAACTGCCATGATTTATATACAAATGTAACATAAGCTTAATCAGAATTTAAATAGAATTTATGTAAACTATATCTTGCAGGTTTTTGTTTTTATCTTTTTGTAAACTTTATTCACCAGGTATTATATCAGTTAAATACATCAGGTGTTTGACTTATCTGGAATTTAGGTGTCCAAAGATGCTAAATTATAGGGACTCATATCTTTGAATATCCATCCATTGTCTTCAGTCCTGCAAAAACTTTCCTTATTTATTCCCAAAAGGCACTTGGCAGACTTCAACCAAATTTTGTATGAATATATACAGGAGACAAAATTTTATTACCGAACATGAAAAGGGGCTGGCCAAGTAAATGACTACAGGAGCCCAAAAATTATGTTTCTTGGACTTTGGTAAAAATTAAGGCCTTTTTGGACTCTATCAAACTCCCCCTTTTACATGTTTTTTTCAATTAAGTATATTCTTAAGGGATTATATGTTTTTTGTGATTGATCATTATATTGCAATATTTTCAGTACGTGTATTTACTTCTTGCACAACAATACCAATTTTGTAACAAATATTTTGTACTTGTTTGTTGCCATGACCATTTTGTTTTCATCCATTCACATTTTTATTGGACCATACTGTTTTATCATACCCATATACCTTAAGATATGTAAATCTGGAAAGCTTTCTTAAATTCATTATTTCCTAGTTGGAAAGAGTATGGTTTATTGTTCTATGTCTGTCTCTACACAACTTTTCCCTCATTATTAGTTTTTGAAACAAACAGGATGGAAGTTCTGGGAAAGAAATGGATGAATACTATGATTCATAGTTTGCCGTGAAGTTCAAACATGAAAAATGGTAAATTATAAATAGAAATAAAAATCTGAACATAATTAACGTATTTGGTTCGGTTTAGGGTCACCTCTGTGATGCCCCTGTCACCTCTGTGTTATCCCTACAGTTTAGGGTGACCTCTGTGTTGTCCCTGTAGTTTAGGCTATTTTTGTTATACACAGCTTGATCATTTCTTGTCAACGGTTCAATTATAAGCCAGTATTTTATTTGTATCATTAATGTGTTGGTGCTTCCTTTAGTTTTTGTACATGCACTTGGATAAGATGTATTTTTGGCATTTGCTTGCAACATTTATATGCTTGTAAGTGATGTATGTATATTTCTGACATTCAAATTGTTATCATTGATATTACCGTACCATTGTCTTCATTTTAGAATCTCGGAACCTTTTATATTAACAAGTCTTATTCAATTTTGAAATTTTACAGTCCGCCTAGAATGAGTTACTGATTTTCAGTTTTAGAATTTTTTTTGGGATTGATCCTTACTGATGAGGTTGATGCAGCAGCTCTTGTAATATCAGATTGAATGTTCATTCATGTTAGACTGAAGCAAATATATTTATCATGGCAATATTACATACTGACTAACTGCCAATAGTTCCACTGACCTACGGAGATTTACTGGCATCATGGGATTTCGACAATGTAATAACGTAATTGCTACACACAGGCAATAGCAGTTATTTTCATAACAATGCCAAACTGATAATATAGGCATTTCAGTTGGAATATTTTGACAAATTTTGACAAACACCAACAAAGACAACACACGACCCTTGTGACATGGAAAATTTCCATTGTTTCTTCTTCAGATTGGAAATATGTTTTTCTTTAAGCTGTTTCACAAATGATATCCATTTAGTATAACTTTAGTTAGCAGGCTAACTTGACATTATTTTAACAAGTTATTTACGCGATCCTAGTTTTATATTAACATTTTTTCAGTTATGTCCCTTGTACCAGGTCAAAGTGGGTATATCATAAAGTGTTCATTTGTCTTAATGATTCAAACATGAACAAAACCATTTAAGTGTATGAAATCTAAACAAGTCTTTATTACTAATATCATTATCACTGCAAGCCCTACTTGTAACTGTAAAAGTTAAACAGATAGTTATCAGTTCATTTAGGCTGATATTTTTTTTCTACTTTGTTTTCTTAACATATTGATTTGTGATTATGTGTTGCACTAATGATCTGATTACCTCAGATTATCTCCCTTTAGATAAGTAATGTTACTGATTGTGTGTTGCATTTATGATCTGATTTCCTCCCTGAGATTATCTCCCTTTAGATAAGTAATTTCACTGATTGTGTTGCATCAAAGATCTGATTTCCTCAGATTATCTCCCTTTAGATAAGTAAATTCACTGATTATGTGTTGCACTAATGATCTGATTTCCTCCTTAAGATTATCTCTCTGTAGATAAATAATGTCATTGTGGTTATCTGTTAACTATTGATCTGATTTCCTCCCTCAGATTATCTCCCTTTAGATAAGTAATTTCACTGATTGTGTACATCAGTGATCTGATTTCCTCCCTCAGATTATCTCCCTTTAGATAAGTAATTTCACTGATTGCGTTGCATCAAAGATCTGATTTCCTCCCTCAGATTATCTCCCTTTAGATAAGTAATTTCACTGATTGCGTTGCATCAAAGATCTGATTTCCTCCCTCAGATTATCTCCCTTTAGATAAGTAATTTCACTGATGATCTGATTTCCTCCCTCAGATTATCTCCCTTTAGATAAGTAATTTCACTGATTGTGTTGCATTAATGATCTGATTTCCTCCCTCGGATTATCTCCCCCTTTAGATAATTTATGTCATCGTGATTATCTGCTGATACAATTTCTATGTTGGCATTAAAGTGATACTGTATATATTGTCAACTTGCACATGTTACAATGTTCTTCTTTATAGCCTATATAAAGAATTTTTACAGATCTATATTCTTTTCTTTTGTGTCATTATTATTTCTCTTGATATAATTTTGTTGTATTATATCTCAACAAGTATGACTACCAGGTCCCAGTACCACAATATTTAAGAATACAGTTCTGTCAGACTAAACTAGACTTTCACATACCTGTCATGTGATTAGATTCTCACTTGTACTCGCACTTACACCATGTGATTACACTCATTTAACTGTCATGTGATTACTCTCACTTACCTGTCATGTGATTACACTCTCACCTGTCATATTATTACACTATCACTTACCTGTCATGTGATTACACTCTCACCTGTCATATTATTACACTCTCACTTACCTGTCATGTGATTACTTTCAGTTACCTCATTACAGAAGACGAGCTGTATAAATGACTTGTTTAAGAATATAGAGACAGAATTTTAGGCTCCTGTGGTCACATCTGATTTTGTCCATTGCTGAGAGCTTGCCATTTTTTATTTTGATTAAGGATAATTGCTTTCTATTTATCTTATAAAACTTGACAAATCAGATATTTAGATGACTTGATTTCTCTTTAACAAAAAACAAAACAATCTACAGCACATCAAAATATGATTCTTGCAATAGATATTCCCTCATTGAAAAATTCTGATGTAGTATTTACTTTGATAAATTAATACATAGTGATGTAATATTAAAATATATTGATGTAATAGTTACTTTTAAAAATAAAAGTATACTGATGAAATATTTACTTTGAGGAATTATCATGACTTATTAGGTACATTCAATGTCAATTTACATGAGCCAATTTATAATGTTGTGGCCTGTTAAGGCATTGTGATGTTATGGCATTGATATCACGCTTTACTGATTGACCTATTAACCTGTTCTATTTTGATCTACTATCCGGTGAATATTAAACTCGGCATACTTATCCGACCTATATTTTAAGAACAAATTGCATTATCAATTATTACTCTTCAGGTGACCAATTAGAGAAATGATAATTTTAAGAAATTTACTGTAAAGTGGACCTAAAATATTACTGTGAATTGGAAAAAGAATAAAATGCATTTACCAGTAACATCATACTATGATTATAACTTAATTATAATGTATTTATATCATTTATAGAAGTTTTTTCTTAATTTATACATATCTATCGTCCATTTTTTTGTCTCCTTGTGGTACAAGTTTATGACATCTGATTTATGTTGTATCCATCGTGTTCTGTAGTTGTACATAACAGAATAATCATGTCTATATATAGAACATATGATATCAAATTATTACATTCCAAATTGTATATTGTGTATATTTGAACAATACAAAACTTAAATCATTGTATTTGTTGTTTGTTATATTTGGATGGGAGGTAGACAGTTCAGCAACTTGTCTAAAAATTGGAGTTGATAAAACACCATACTAAAAAGACTTTGTTCTGCCCAAGTTTGTTCATAAAACAATCTATTTTTTAAAAAGAGGTTTTTCATTGACATAATGTTCCATAAAATATTATTTAGAGGGATAGTTTGGATATTATTCCATTGGAAGAGCCACTGTTAAACTGAATTTCAAAATGTGGGGTGGTCTCCAATAGTTAAACTGGAAATTACTGGTATTGTGCGATTCACATAAGATGGTGGGGCCGAGTAATCTTTTGATTATCATACAAATGGTTCTACTCACTATTCTGTTATGACAAACTGCACGAGAAAAACATTTTATTCCTCACTGGATGCTCTCTTATGTATGGTGACAAGTAAGAACGAGTACTCTAGTCAGTGTAATTCTACTGTTATGCTTTATTACCTAGCATGGATTTTACTATAAATATAATGTAGCATCTCCTCAGTCTTATTGGGTTTGTTTATGATGGTTAGTATTTCAATATCAGTTCACACCAACACAAGTGTATTACAAACTCTGGCCATTTCTATTTGTAGATAGATTTCTATAATGGAGGTATAATCTCCAGTTTTAGCTGAAGTTACACAATATTAACCTATGCTATAGATTGATGCCATTGTAATGAGGATTCTTTTTACATGTCACACTTGCCCTAACATGAGGTCATGATGGAAAGTTTCTGAAATTAATGTGACTTTCATTTGCTGGGTAAGGAAATAGTCACTTACTTGACCATTTATTGCTATGGCCAAATGCCCTCCATTTGTAATCTTTGCTATGCTCTTTCCTACCGGTGTCTGATTGGTGGACTAGTGTGAGCAGAATTTACCGGTACTCGCATTGGCTGATGCCTTATGAATAATATGAGTTACAAGAGGTTTCAGTTGCATGGGACCATGGGTAGAAAAGAGCATGGCCTCTCCGGACCGCAGTTTTACAACAATGTCAAACTGTTAATCTTTCCATTTAAATGACTTCCTCTCAAGAACAACAGGACAGATTTCAGCCAAATTAGGAAGTTAGCTTGATATTATGAAGAAACATATTTTGCAAACAAAAAGGAACTAGTATCCATTAGGGCCCCAAAAGGATAAAAACTTAGTACATCTTTAAAAATCTTCTGATGAACCTTTGAACTCTTCTGATGAACCAATTTCATTGAAATTTGGTATGCACGAGTCAATATTAATCAAGCTTGCAAATGAAAAAGAAATCTGTTCATAAAAGAACCTTTAGTGGCACTACAAGTGACAGAGTACAGTTTTATACAAGTGGCTTATCAACTAAAAATCCGATTTACTTTTTGTATACAAAGATATATTAGAAAGTTATTAAGAATTATATAAGGTTTAAGGATTATTATGACAGTTTCAATGTAAAAGGTGCCTAAATAAACAGAAAATATTAGTTGATTAAAATTACCAGTTGCCAGGTGAGCCCTTAAGGTCCATTGTTAAAGAGGTTCTGAATAAGATCCAATAATAAGAATTGAGCCAGAGACCTTATGCTTGTGAGTCGACTATTTTTATTGACGGCATCTATTAGTGGTCTTCACTTTCAGTAAGGCATAGGAGCATAAATAGAGCAACTCTTGGCTTACTTACCACAGCCAATAGCTTTCCCTTTCCAAGGTGGTTCTTTTGTACTACCCTAATGTATATAAACTTAAAAATTGAAAAAACAAGGTTTTAAACTTGCACACATTTTAATCATCTCAATCCATGATAATAAACAAACATTAAGCTTGTTTTTACATTTAGCAAGTAAAGAACAATACGGTCAAGATAATGTTAACAACAAACCATAATTATAAAACTTCATAAATATGTATTTACATGTGCATAATATCAGTATGGAATGGCACAAGGCTTGATGATTTAGTACTAAAACATCAAATCTAACACTGGAAATAATGAATGCTCCCATCAACACATTCAACTGTCCATTCATATTTGTCAGTCTAAAATGTGCTCCTTCACAGAATTCGTGTGTATGGTCCAAATTTTATTTTCACTTGAACTTCTAATTTTGGTAATTACTTAATGAGTTGGATGTACTTTCATCGACTTGGATCAATATAGATAAGAAAAAGTCACATTTGATTTCATAACTTCACATTTTCCTCTCACAGTTTAGACAATATTATGCATTGACATTTTATACGTCTTGTGAGATTTACCATCTGATAAAAAAATGAAAGAAATATATCAGCTCTAGGTAGGAAAATTAAGTCAATTTAACCCAAATTACAAGGACATTATAAGGTCACAATGAATTAAGATGCAACTAATGTATGTAATGGGGATGTATTCATAAATACTCACACTCTCTAGGGAGTATCTCATTGACTCTGTGTTAATCTAGACTGCATGTATATTACATGTAAATCAGCTATTATCAAAGTTCCTCATATGACATCACACAAAGATGTACCCTTATTTATAACATGATGTCACAACAAATATATCAATCTGATATTCTTTATATTTTTCTCTTCTACCTTGAACTTCGCTGTTCCGTCAAGGTGAGACTTATCAAATTCAGATTTCAATATGAAAACTAATGCGTAAATAAAACAACTGATTGCTTGTCAGAAAGAGGACATGATGCCCTATGAACATCCTATTTATCTGTCACCCAAACTGCATCCATATTGACAATAAATACACTATGAAAAGCATTCAATCATTTTAAGTACTAGATATATGTGTCACAGGTAACACATGCAGCAATTATACATCAATGTACCACCTGTAGATATATGTCACAGGTAACACATGCAGCAATTATACATCAATGTACTGCCTGTAGATACATATGTCACAGGTAACACATGCAGCAATTATACATCAATGTACTGCCTGTAGATACATATGTCACAGGTAACACATGCAGCAATTGTACATCAATGTACCACCTGTAGATATATGTCACAGGTAACACATGCAGCAATTGTACATCAATGTACTGCCTGTAGATACATATGTCACAGGTAACACATGCAGCAATGTGCTACCTGTAGATATATATGTCACAGGTAACACATGCAGCAATTATACATCAATGTACTGCCTGTAGATACATATGTCACAGGTAACACATGCAGCAATGTGCTACCTGTAGATATATATGTCACAGATAACACATGCAGCAATTGTACATCAATGTACTGCCTGTAGATACATATGTCACAGGTAACACATACAGGAATGTACCACCTGTAGATATATGTCACAGGTAACACATGCAGCAATTATACATCAATGTACTGCCTGTAGATACATATGTCACAGGTAACACATGCAGCAATTATACATCAATGTACTGCCTGTAGATACATATGTCACAGGTAACACATGCAGCAATTATACATCAATGTACTGCCTGTAGATATATTTCACAGGTAACACATACAGGAATGTGCTACCTGTAGATATATATGTCACAGGTAACACATGCAGCAATTGTACATCAATGTACTACCTGAAGATATATGTCACAGGTAACATATACAGGAATGTACTACCTGTAGATATATATGTCACAGGTAACACATGCAACAATTGTACATGAGTATATATATTGTATATGTCACAATTAACAGATACATCACTTGTACACAAGAACATCTGGTTTATAGTATACATACATTTCCTACATAAAGAAAATAAATAAACATCAACAATAAATCATTCATAGTTCATCCATGTCCGAGCTATTAATACAAAGAATCTTACAAAATAACTGCTGTAAATTGGGATATTTTGGCATTGCTAAAATTTGGCCACTTTGGGCATAAAATAAAGGGCTATTTTATGGCCAGTTAAGTTTTGGCCATTTATGTTTATATTATGTTTAAATTTGACCTACAATCAGATCTCAGTCTTGTCATGTTGAACATTCCAGGTGTTTGAAATATCAAAATATTAAAAGGTGCCAGTAGAAAAATTAGAATTGATGCATCACATAGTAAGATTAACATCCACACACTGTATTATTTTAAAAACCCTGTGTTAGTTAACCTGCAAAACAATGAAATATTTTTTTAAAGTACCGGTACAACATTGTGTACATATTTTGGACGGTTTAATTTTGGCCATTTTAATAGGGTGGCCAAATTGGCCAAAATTAAATAATGGCCAAAATATCCCAATTTACAGTAGTCCAGGGATGTAAACCCTCAAAAGGTCCAAATAGTCAGATTTTGATGCAGGGGCCAAAGTGTAGCAAGAATATCTTTAGAGTTTTCATTATAATTCTTACCTACTCAATTCTTTATAAAAACTAGATATGTCTTAAAATTTAATGAATTAATTTCTAGCCCATATATATTTATACCAAAAGATTCTCATTAGACAGTTTTTTATTTATATGTGATCCATAATATTGTAAATTTCCTAAATAAGCAGTTATGATCTTCAGTTAGATGCTGCCATCAATCTTAAAGTGAAGCTGCACATAATATCAGTAGAATATGAAAATTATACATTTGACAAATTTAGATAATGATTTTACTCCATGTGACACTATGTGACATAGTTATCGGTCAGGTTTTACTCCATGTGGCACTATGTGACATAGTTATTGGTCAGGTTTTACTCCATGTGGCACTCTGTGACACAGTTACCAGTCAGGTTTTACTCCATGTGGCACTCCGTGACACAGTTACCAGTCAGGTTTTACTCCATGTGGCACTCCGTGACATAGTTACCAGTCAGGTTTTACTCCATGTGACACTATGTGACATAGTTATTGGTCAGGTTTTACTCCATGTGACACTATGTGACATAGTTATCGGTCAGGTTTTACTCCATGTGGCACTATTTGACATAGTTATTGGTCAGGTTTTACTCCATGTGGCACTCTGTGACACAGTTACCAGTCAGGTTTTACTCCATGTGGCACTCCGTGACACAGTTACCAGTCAGGTTTTACTCCATGTGGCACTCCGTGACATAGTTACCAGTCAGGTTTTACTCCATGTGACACAGTTATTGGTCAGGTTTTACTCCATGTGACACTATGTGACATAGTTATCAGTCAGGTTTTACTCCATGTGACACTATGTGACATAGTTATCAGTCAGGTTTTACTCCATGTGGCACTATGTGACATAGTTATCGGTCAGGTTTTACTCCATGTGGCACTATGTGACATAGTTATCAGTCAGGTTTTACTCCATGTGACATTATGTAACATAGTTATCAGTCAGGTTTTACTCCATGTGGCACTATGTGACATAGTTATCGGTCAGGTTTTACTCCATGTGGCACTCCGTGACATAGTTACCAGTCAGGTTTTACTCCATGTGACACTCCGTGACATAGTTATTGGTTAGGTTTTACTCCATGTGGCACTCTGTGACATAGTTACCAGTCAGGTTTTACTCCATGTGGCACTATGTGACATAGTTATCAGTCAGGTTTTACTCCATGTGGCACTATGTGACATAGTTATCAGTCAGGTTTTACTCCATGTGGCACTATGTGACATAGTTATCGGTCAGGTTTTACTCCATGTGACACTATGTGACATAGTTATCAGTCAGGTTTTACTCCATGTGGCACTATGTGACATAGTTATCGGTCAGGTTTTACTCCATGTGACATTATGTAACATAGTTATCAGTCAGGTTTTACTCCATGTGGCACTATGTGACATAGTTATCGGTCAGGTTTTACTCCATGTGGCACTCCGTGACATAGTTACCAGTCAGGTTTTACTCCATGTGACACTCCGTGACATAGTTATTGGTTAGGTTTTACTCCATGTGGCACTCTGTGACATAGTTACCAGTCAGGTTTTACTCCATGTGGCACTCGGTGACATAGTTATCGGTCAGCAGCTTAGAGTGCAGGTACATAAGTGAAATATACTGGGTGCAATTAATAAACTCTGATAAATCAATTGGTAAACAGGATTTGAATTTAATTTGAGGAAATTTTTATATATGTAGGCCTAACAATAAGGACCATGACATGATTGATTAAATCAAACTGTAAAATTATCAACCACAAACATGCTAAAATTCTGTAATTCCAGGAAAATCTAGTTTTTTCACCAAACCCCTTGAGCATCATTCTACAGTTCTGTCCTCAACTTTCTTGGCCTTTAACAGTCCTATTATCACTTTCTTTTATTATCTACAAACAAACTTTCAAAGATCACAAACAAAATTATAGCTACAATTTAAGCCTCGTATGAGAGACAATTTTTCTCATGAGACTACCTGTATCATTGGGTTACTATATGGGATATTAGATAAAATAACGTAATCTCACGCCTGTGACAAAGTTTTACCATATTATTACTGGTGTGATATTTTCTTGTCTCATCAAGCTGGTTATGACATCATATCAACAAATCACTGTGCACCATTTTGGTAGAGAAATTTTGTTTTACTCTTTAATGATGCCAAATTATGTACTAGTTCTATACAGGTGTGAGCAAAATAATAAATCGTTAGTTACAGTGTATGATGAGAAAAATCTTAAACACTAAGATACTTTGTCTAGGGCAAAGCAAACCATAGCTACTGATAGACTATTCATCTCTCAAGACAGGCTCAATATGTTTTGACAAAATGGTGACAATGGAAACATGGTTGACCAAGCTGACTTACATATTGTTTTGTTTACACACAGGACATTGTGAAACACTGCTAAGGTACTGAATTCCAAATAATTGAAGGTACAACTTGTTTAGTACAACATGACACAAAATACTAAAGCAGGACTTATTTTGTTAAAATATGATGTGGATTTATATCATAGAACTTAAGATACACTTGTATAACAAAATGCCCTGAACAAAATTCTACAATAATATGACACAACTTTATGATACAGGATGAAATATAAATTTATGACATATTTTTATGATATGATGCAAAGACAGTTTGAATATCTGCTTACATATAAATAACTTTATGTCAGACATGCTACAATTTATGCATATCCTAAAATAAGACAACAAAATTTGAATAGCAATATCATGTCTCTATGATAGATATAGAATAACACATGGCAAAATCTGTATAACATGACTTATTAACCCAAGACTCCAATATCAGCATGAGGGCTGTAGGCCCAAGGAATGGTATTGGCTGAGGGTTGATATGGCATGTGATACAGATTTTGCCATGTGTTATTATATATGTATCATAGAGACATGATATTGCTATTTTGTGTGAAAAAATATTTTGGTGCCCTTGTCTATAAAAACCTTGAAAATCACCAAAAATGATTCAAAGTTGAAATTTTCATGTGTAGGAAATTGTCCTTCAGTAATTTTTCATATCACCTGTTCCAAACGAATAGGGATGCAGGCATTCTCATAAACTAGCAACGTTTAAATGCACACAAATTATATTCATTTTCAGCACTAATTATCAAAACATGTCTTATATGGTTCTGAAGCAGTCTTATACACCCTATAGAACTTTTGTAATTACAAAACATATCATTCTCTATTACCATTCATGAGTCAAAAACCTGATATTTCAGACTCTTCTAAATGGTCCCTTGAACTTCAACTCATGGAAATTTAACTATATATGTACATATATAGAGAGAGAGAGAGAGAGAGAGAGAGAGAGAGAGAGAGAGAGAGAGAGAGAGAGAGCATAGAAAATAATATTTTTGTAATTGTTGGTTTTTAAAATGACAATATACAGAAACTGTCACATGAAAAAAATTACCCACAATATTACATTTTTGCAATCACACAAGCCTTCCAATACTATGTAATTTTACCAATGAAAACAAGATACACATAGCAAATAATCTTCACAGAAATCTGTGTACTCATTATTAATCTTACTTTGATTATACATTATTATACACTACATATCAGTCAAATATTGTATGGTATTATATCCTCTATAGCAGATGAGATCACATGAACTTTAACATACTCATTCACACATCATTTCGTAGAAAGGTCAACATCTGGTTTAAAGGTAAATGTCTGTACAAAGGTCAATGTTCTATTAGAAATATCAACATCTGGTAGAAAGGTCAACGTCTGATTGAAAAGTCAACATCTGGTAGAAAGGTCAACATCTGATTAAAAAGTCAACATCTGGTAGCAAGGTCAATGTCTAGTAGAAATATCAACATATGGAAGAAAGGTCACTTTCTGGTTGAAAGGTCAAAATCTCATAAAAAGGTCAATGAAAGGTACAAAGGTCAACATCTGGTAGAAAGGTCAACTTCAGGCAGAAAGGTCAACATCCAGTTGAAAGGTAAATGTCTGATAGAAAGGTCAATGTCTGGTAGAAAAGTCAATATATGGTAAAAAGGTCAATGTCAGGTAGGAAGGTCAATAACTGGTAGAAAGGTCAATGTCTGGACAAAAGGTCAACATCAGGTAGGTTTATGGTGATTAAATAATAACATAATTAATTAGCATCTGAATGAAGACTTAACAACTTCTAATTCAGCATTTTATTCTGGGATTTCTTAAAGAACTCATTGTGTTACTGAACTTATATGAGTCTTTATAATCCACATGTCGATCTCTAACTGGGTATGCAGTTTTGACAATGAGGCAATGAATGATATTTTTCAATTGACAGAAATATTTACTCCGAGTCACTTGAACTGCCATCTGCCATACTCTCACGGCTTGCTGAAGCTCTTCCTGATTAAAAAAAACAAACAAAAACAAAATAACACTAGAATTTTAGAATATTTTCATATACTTAAAAAAATTAAGAAAGAATTAATTTGGCACATCTTTTCTCTACTTTGCCCAAAGCTGCAATTTATTTTGTAAAATTAAAATCATTTCATCGATACTAATGAGGAGATCTAGCTGAAATTCTATAACCATACAATGACAAAGTTACCTGCTCTTATTTGATTCAGGGACGCTAACACTCGTAACATAAAGGCAGCGGGTACTGTAATTGTGTCTCGTGTCTCCTCTAACATCACTTCATTTCTACGCATTATCTGTTAAAAATAAAAACAGTAGTACAGAATCTTCCAATGTTGTATTAACTCTCCCTTAATTCTTCTATCCACTGATAATCATAAAAGATCATAAGACTCTTTCATATGTTCCCATGACAAAATAAGGAACTTATACTCTCAAGATTGCATAAAGTTGTGAAATACTTGGCACAGACTAAAATTTTACAACTTTTTGCAACCCTCGAGGAACATATAAATGAGTTTTTTCTCTCATCCCTTTATTGATAAAAATATGTAAAGATAAAAATACACGAACATCATAACCATACTTAATATGCCAAGAATTTTTCTGATTTCATCCATCTTGGTTTTAGATGATCAATTCTGTTAAGATTTGAATTCCCTGTTTGATCTTGTCCTTAATGACTATTAAAAACTTAAAAAAGACATTAAATTAAAAATGTTTAGTCAAAATGTAACTGTTACACATTCTGTTTTGTCAAAATGTTATTGTTACACATTCTGTTTTGTCAAAATGTCACTGCTACATTGTTTTGTCAAAATGTCACTGTTACACATTCTGTTCTGTCAAAATGTCACTGTTACACATTCTGTTTTGTCAAAATGTCACTGTTACACATTGTTTTGTCAAAATGTCACTGTTACACATTCTTTTTTGTCAAAATGTCACTGTTACACATTCTTTTTTGTCAAATTGTCAGTCACAAAATATTTTGTCAAAATGTCACTGTTGCACACTCTGTTTTGTCAAAATGTCACTGTTACACATCGTTTTGTCAAAATATCACTGTCACATATTCTGTTTTGTCAAAATGTCACTGTTACACATTCTGTTCTGTCAAAATGTTACTGTTACGCATTCTGTTTTGTCAAAATGTCAATGTCACACATTCATTTTTGTCAAAATGTCACTGTTACACACTCTGTTTCGTCAAAATGTCACAATTAAGAAATTTATGAGATATACAGTACTGTTCTAAATTCAAAACTTTACCTCCTCTGCTTGTAACTCTTCAAAACATGGTTTCTCTTCTAGTGGTGCCCACAGTTTGATGTCATAGTCTATACCACTGGATGCCAGAACTTCAAAAACAAATTTCCACATAAATAGTCTCTTATACAAAATCATTCTGACAATGTCCATTGTAAATAATCTCTTAATACAAAATCATTCTGACAATGTCCTTTTATATATTACCTAAAAACAAAATCATTCTGACAATGTCCTTTTATATATTACCTAAAAACAAAATCATTCTGACAATGTCCTTTTATATATTACCTAAAAACAAAATAATTCTGACAATGTCCCTTGTATACTATCTCTTAATACAAAATAATTCTGACAATGTCACTTGTATATTATCTCTTAATACAAAATAATTCTGACAATGTCCCTTGTATATTACCTCAATACAAATAATTCTGATAATGTCCCATGTATATTATCTCTTAATACAAAATAATTTTGAAAATATCCCTTGTACCGGTATAAAAATTTAATAAAATAATTCGGATAATGTCCCTTGTATATTATCTCAATACAAAATAATTTTAAAAATACCCCTTGTACCGGTATATAAATTTAATAAAACAATTCAGATAATGTTCCTTGTATATTATCTCAATACAAAATAATTTTGAAAATTTCCTTTGTATATAAACTTAATAAAATAATTCTGACAATGTCCCTTGTACTGTATATAATCACTTGATACAAAATAATTCTGATTATGTTGATACAATTTATGTTAAAATACACTGATCTGTTTTACAGACTTCTGTATCATAAGGCATTGCCCAATATCATGATATTCTTTAAATACTCCACCATGTTACTGTAAATACTGGAAATTTACGCGTGGGGGTAATATACACTAAATATACTATGAAGAGCTTTTGGTGTAAATTACCCCCAGCATACATGCCATATTTTTCGCAGGTCATTCTGGGATTTTTTCTGGGACAAATGACATTTTTCTCAATATATCGCAAAATTCTCGGACATTTTCTGGGACACTTTTGGGTTCATTTTTCAGGTGTTAAATAAATACAAAATTGTTTTCATTCCTTCATTTTACATGTTGCAAGCTTTTTTGCAGTGACTATTACACTTTTTGGAACATGAAACTAGTATCATATTCCTGAAGTATTAAATTTACATGACATTATGCCATGTATAAAATCATTGCCGAGTCTTCCGCGCCAGTCTTGTTGCGTGTGTATTAAGGCATACATGTGACAAAAATCAATTCAACTGCTATGCCACAACTGGAAATTTTTTTGCGGGAGATTTGGTTTCATAATGGAGATTTTTAATCAACATTTTGTGTCACTTTTTATTTTATTATTGATTTATTTTATTATTGATTTATTTTTTTTGCATGTTATAACTTCTGAATGTTTTCCTTGTTGTTTAATTACTTAGCCAATAGTATGCCTTTTTAATATATATTGTATGAATTTTGCAAGTTTATATATGTACCAGTTGAATAATAGATAACAATTTTTTTTATAATTTAAAAAAAAATTAAGTTTCCATAATTCAAATATCAATCCGGTCCAGTCGAGTTCTGTTTCTAATACTACTTCCGGTCTTGCATGTTTGATTATAAATAAAGAATTTTTTTTTATGTTGAAGTACATTACAAATAATCTAAGATGTTGTAATAACTATTTTTGATGGCTGGTATCATGCTTCTAATCATTGATGATCCAAGCTTGTGTCACATGACATACTGCACATTCTCTTAGTCTTAGATTTATTGATAGTCTTATCAACAATTAACTGCCAATCAGTGGACAGGACGGTGTTATATAATCATTAACACCCTCAATAATTAACTTGTCCACAGGCTATTTACCTGTGAAACTGTCAACCATTTGATAACTACGTATTAGGCTCACCTAACAAAATATTTTTCAACATTTACAGTACCCTCTGTAGTCTAGTGGTGGAACATAACAAAAATATCAATATATCTCAATGTTATTTTCTGGCAGAGGAGAAATCCCATTTACAATGCGCCTGGGGAAACATCACCAGCCTTCCACAAATTGACAGGCAATCTTATTCCTATGATCAGTTTAGGGTTCACTAACTCAATAGCTGAATGGTTGGAGGAGTGCTCTTTGAACCACGAAGTATCGCAGTTCTTGTCAGCGCAGTTTCCAGTCCCACTGGAACCTAACCTAATTTTAAGAGAAAGTTAAAAAAAAAACAACTAAAATCCAATGGAACCCAAACTAAATAAAAATCTTAGCAGTAACATCTTCCCTAACTTAACCACAGAGGCTCAACACTTCTTGAACCCAACACTCACTTGGATCAAAAGGATGTGGTTGCAGACAATTGACCACATGCCTGTCTGCCTCTAATAGCATCATCAACTTGGCAGTATAACGGTCCCAAATAAAAATGTGGCCGCAGTCAGAACCACTCAGCACAAACTGATCACCCCAAAAGTTGGCCTCTTTAATCTGTAAATGTAAATACATCATAATGTAAAACTAAGTACCTACCAGCCTATTACACTGTGTAATTACAGAAAATTACAATGTAAAACTAAGAACCTACCAGCCAATAACATTGTATGCATTTTCCATCTATCATAGGTACAGAATATTACAATGCAAAACTAAGTACCTACCAGCCTATAACACTGTGTATGTACAGATTATTACAATGTAAAACTAAGTACCTACCAGCCTATAACACTGTACGTACAGAATATTACAATGCAAAACTATGTACTTACCAGCCTATAACACTGTGTATGTACAGAATATTACAATTTAAAACTATCTATCTATACTGTATATGTACAGAATATTACAATGTAAAACTTAAGTACCTACCAGCCTATAACACTGTATGCATTTTATATCATAGGTACAGAATATTGCAATGTAAACTATGTACTTACCAGCCTATAACACTGTGTATGTACAGATTATTACAATGATTAAGTACTACCAGCCTAAAACTGTGTATGTACAGAATATTACAATGTAAAACTAAGTACCTACCAGCCTATAACACTGTGTATGTACAGAATATTACAATGTAAAACTAAGTACCTACCAGCCTATAACACTGTGTATGTACAGAATATTACAATGTAAAACTAAGTACCTACCAGCCTATAACACTGTGTATGTACAGAATATTACAATGTAAAACTAAGTACCTACCAGCCTATAACACTGCATGCATTTTATATCATAGGTACAGAATATTACAATGTAAAACTGCACTTACCAGCCTATACACCTACCAGCAGAATATAACAATGTAAAACTGCATGTTTACCAGCCTATCATAGGTACAGAATATTATAATGTAAAACTGAGTACCTACCAGCCTATGACATTGTATGTACAGAATTTACAATGTAAATCTAAGTACCTACCAGTATAATGTACAATGTACAGATTTAACAATCTAAAACTGAGTAACCTACCTGTGTACTGTATGCATTTTATATCATAGGTACAGAATATTATAATGTAGAACTGAGTACCTACCAGCCTATGACATTGTATGCATTTTACATCTATCATAGGTACAGTATATTACAATGTAAAACTTAAGTATCTACCAACCTATAACACTGTGTATGTACAGATTATGCATCTTACCTACCAGCCTATAACACTGTGTATGTACAGAATATTACAATGTAAAACTAAGTACCTACCAGCCTATAACACTGTATACATTTTATATCATAGGTACAGAATATTACAATGTAAAACTAAGTACCTACCAGCCTATAACACTGCATGCATTTTATATCATAGGTACAGAATATTACAATGTAAACTATGTACTTACCAGCCTATAACACTGTGTATGTACAGATTATTACAATGTAAAACTAAGTACCTACCAGCCTATAACACTGCATGCATTTTATATCATAGGTACAGAATATTACAATGTAAACTATGCACTTACCAGCCTATAACACTGTGTATGTACAGAATATTACAATGTAAAACTATGTACTTACCAGCCTATAACACTGTGTATGTACAGAATATTACAATGTAAAACTAAGTACCTACCAGCCTATAACACTGTATATGTACAGAATATTACAATGCTATGCATTTTATATCACTGTGTATGTACAGAATATTACAATGTAAAACTAAGTACCTACCAGCCTATAACACTGCATGCATTTTATATCATACGTACAGAATATTACAATGTAAAACTATGTACTTACCAGCCTATAACACTGTGTATGTACAGAATATTACAATGTAAAACTAAGTACCTACCAGCCTATAACACTGTGTATGTACAGAATATTACAATGTAAAACTATGTACTTACCAGCCTATAACACTGTGTATGTACAGAATATTACAATGTAAAACTAAGTACCTACCAGCCTATAACATTGTATACATTTTATATCTATCATAAGTACAGATTATTACAATGTAAAACTACTGTAAAGTTGCTTTTATTCATGGGATATTTAATTTCGCTATATTCAGGGTCTATGAAAATATCACAGAATATAATACCTTTACAATGTCCAGAAACAGTTGTAATGTAACTTTACCAAATTTAATACCCGTGAACATAAGTTCCTGTGATATGTATGAGAAATTTTACCCTGTGAAAACCTATACAGTAAGTATTACCAGCCTATAACATTGTATACATTTTAAATCTAGATCATAGATAAAGAATATTACAATGCTTAACTATTTATATCTATCATTGGTACAGAATATTGCAATGTAAAACTGAGTATCTTCCGACCATTTGTCTGTTTATCAGTGATGACAAATTGTCTGTCTGTCTGTTTATCAATGACAAAGTACTGTCTACCAGCCTGATAACATTGACTGTCTGTCTGTTTATCTGATACAAATAAGTTTATCAGTGAGACAAATTGTCTGTCTATCTGTTTTAAGTGATACAAACTGTAAAGTTGTCTTTTATCATGATCAAATAGTCTGTCTGGTTTATCAGTGATGACAAATTGACTTCGCTATCAGTGATGACAAACTGTCTGGGTCAGTGATGACAAATTTATCAGTGATGACAAATTGACTGTCTGTTTATCAGTGATGACCCATTGTCTGTCTGTTTATCATGATGACAAATTGACTGTCTGTTTATCTTGATGAACTGTCTGGCTGTCAGTGAATGACACTGTCTGTAATTAATCAGTGATGACAAAATTATCAGTGATACCCTGTCTGAATATCAGTGATGACAAATTTGTCTGTAAATATGATGACACATTGTCTGTTGTTTATCCCTGATGAAATTGAAACACCTGATGACAAACTGTCTGTGTTTACCAGTGATGACTATAACTGTTGTATATCAGTGATTAAACTGTCTAGTTTATCAGTAGACAAACTGTCTGTCTGTTTATCAGTATTGACAAACTGTCTGCTGTTTATCACTATGACAATATCTATCTGTCATGTTTATCAGTGATGACAAACTGTCTGCTGTTTATCAATGATGACAAACTGTCTGTCTGTATCTTCCGACAAATTGACTGTCTGTTTATCAGTGATGACAAATTGTCTGTCTGTCTGTTTATCAGTGATGACAAACTGTCTGTATGTTTACAAATTGACAAACTGTCTGTCTGTTTTCAGTGATGACAGTGTCTGGCTGATCAGTGATGACAAATTGACTGTCTGTCTGTTTATCAGTGATGACAAATTGACTGTCTGTCTGTTTATCAGTGATGATAATTGTCTGTGTCAGTGATGTTTACTCTGTTTATCAGTGATGACAAATTGACTGTCTGTCTGTTTATCAGTGATACAAATTGTCAGTGTCTGTCTGTTTATCAGTGATGACAAACTGTCTGTCTGTCAGTGATGACAAATTGACTGTCTGTTTATCAGTGATGACACATTGTCTGTCTGTTTATCAGTGATGACAAACTGTCTGTTTATCAGTGATGACAAACTGTCTGTCTGTTTATCAGTGATGACAAATTGTCTGTCTGTCTGTTTATCAGTGATACAAATAGTCTGTCTGTCTGTTTATCAGTGATGACAAATTGACTGTCTGTTTATCAGTGATGACAAACTGTCTGTCTGTTTATTGTCAGATTGTCTTCAGTTTATCAGTGATGACAGATTGTCTGTCTGTCTGTCTGTTTATCAGTGATGATAAATTGACTATCTGTTTATCAGTGATATCAAGTTATCAGTTTCTCTGTTTGCAACATTTTGTTTATCAGTGATGACAAATTGACTGTCTGTCTGTTTATCAGTGATACAAATAATCTGTCTGTTTATCAGTGATGACAAATTGTCTGTCTATCTGTTTATCAGTGATACAAATTGTCTGTCTGTCTGTTTATCAGTGATACAAATAGTCTGTCTGTCTGTTTATCAGTGATGACACATTGTCTGTCTGTTTATCAGTGATGACAAACTGACTGTCTGTTTATCAGTGATGACAAACTGTCTGTCTGTTTATCAGTGATGACAAATTGACTGTCTGTCTGTTTATCAGTGATGACAAACTGTCTGTCTGTTTATCAGTGATGACAAATCAGTGATGACAAACTGTCTGTCTGTTTATCAGTGATGACAAACTGTCTGGCTGTTTATCAGTGATGACAAACTGTCTGTCTGTTTATCAGTGATGACAAATTGACTGTCTGTTTATCAGTGATGACAAATTGACTGTCTGTTTATCAGTGATGACAAACTGTCTGTCTGTTTATCAGTGATGACAAATTGACTGTCTGTTTATCAGTGATGACAAACTGTCTGTCTGTTTATCAGTGATGACAAACTGTCTGGCTGTTTATCAGTGATGACAAACTGTCTGTCTGTTTATCAGTGATGACAAACTGTCTGTCTGTTTATCAGTGATGACAAACTGTCTGTCTGTTTATCAGTGATGACAAACTGTCTGTCTGTTTATCAGTGATGACAAATTGACTGTCTGTTTATCAGTGATGACACATTGTCTGTCTGTTTATCAGTGATGACAAACTGTCTGTCTGTTTATCAGTGATGACAAACTGTCTGTCTGTTTATCAGTGATGACAAATTGTCTGTCTGTCTGTTTATCAGTGATACAAATAGTCTGTCTGTCTGTTTATCGGTGATGACAAATTGACTGTCTGTTTATCAGTGATGACAAACTGTCTGTCTGTTTATCAGTGATGACAGATTGTCTGTCAGTTTATCAGTGATGACAGATTGTCTGTCTGTCTGTCTGTTTATCAGTGATGATATATTGTCTTTCTATCTGTTTATCAGTGATATCAAGTTATCAGTTTCTCTGTTTGCAACATTTTGGTTTCTCTGAACAAACATTTTTTTTTTCCTGAATTTTAACCAAATCCAAAATTTTGCTTTATAATCATATCAATGAGATCTTGATCATGGTCAACTTATGCCAATACAGTCAACTTTTGTTATGACGGCCAAATTGAGATCCAGTAAAATTGCTGTTACCAGTATATCAAATATGCTGTTATAGCAAATTAACAGGTTTTGTGCCAAAATAACAGCACATTTGCTTTGTTGTTAACAAACCCCTATCAAACATTAAACCTCAATTCAATATGATTGCATGAATAAAATAAAAGGACTGCAACAAATAAAATTGATTTTATTTTTATTTTGATTCTATTTAATAAATTATGGCAAAAATGTTCACTTTGTGATGCTTTGCCATTATAACAAGTCAATCTTACAAGTAAAATGCATGTTTGTTGCTGAAAATCACTGCCGGTGCAGAAAAGCAAATATGCCGTTATGTCAATCAAATTAACATGGAAGTAAATTTGTTCCCATGAAATTTCTGCTGTTGACCAAAAATGTTGTTATATATTAAGTGCTGTTATAAAAAGAGTTGATTTATTTACCAGAGTTATGGCACTTTAAATTCTTCATTAATGACTTAAGTTTTGGCATGGTAATTGACCTTTCATTAAAGGGCCAACATCATGAACATGGCACCTTTTTGCACTTTTCCATTATGAGATTACAATTAAATGGCCTGTCAATCATTTGTGTGATTATGACATCACAATAGAATGAAGTCAAAATGCACAGTGAGAACCACATGTTGGATATTTGTTTTCTTGTGGTAATGTTTTGTCATTTATTACATACATAAGCGTTTCTACAATACCATTGTTCTAGCATTTCTGTGACCTCTAAACTTGACAGAGTATTTTGGCTGGTAGACATTTTTCATTTGCATCTCTTCCTTTTCCTTTTCTTCCTGTCTTCGACGGTATAACTCCTGAAGTCGTATGGCCGTTATATGACGATCAAGAGTGTCTCTCCCTTCTCTACAAATGTCATCAATATCAAAGGATTACTGCTTTTCTGATTTCTATTTTGTTCTTGACGTAAGTTATAGTTTTCTTTATTGTTATTAATATAAATGTTCATTCTATATCCCTTTATACAACTGTACATGGCCAAAGTTAATATAATTCAATTATACATGTCCAAAGTTAATCTGATTTAATTATATAAGTCCAAAGTTAATCTGATTGAAATATATGTCCAAAGGTTAATCTGATTCAATTATATAAGTCCAAAGGTTAATCTGATTCAATTATACATGTCCAAAGTTAATCTGATTCAATTATACACATCTAAAGTTAATCTGATTCAACTATATATGTCCGAAGTTAATCTGATTCAATTATACATGTCCAAAGTTAATCTGATTCAATTATACGCGTCTAAAGTTGATAGCTTATTCTATATCTATTTCAGACATATCAAATTAATATCATGTTAATCATTCATAAAATTTTCACCAGAGCATATGACACATGACAGACCTTCGTAAAATGATCAGTTAGGAATTAGGATTTCTACTTCACAATATCATGAAAATATCATAAAACAGGAGAGATGGTGTATAAAGTTAAAATATTTTCCCTACTACAAATCAAGACATGTTTTTCTTTGTGAAATACAATAAACACATTCATACTTTTTCCAACTGATACCTTTTTTTCCTCTCAGTCTAAAAATTTATACATATACAAAGACATGTAAAAATTATTCGGACCATATATTTCATATAAAACCACATTTTCTCAAAAAAATATTGTGCAGCCAAAATGAGAAATAAAAAAAATGATTTATAAATTAACATATTAAATGCACCTCAAGTTTCCTGACTGGTTATTTTCATCATCATCTTCTTCACTGCTGTCATCATTAAGCCCTAAATTAAGATTTCCAGTTGAAGGGCCACTGCGACCAATTCTTCTCTGTCGTACACCTGTATCCAGTATACCGCTTCTACCTGATGTACCTGAGAAATTAAAATTTTAACATACCAGCTAATTTATAAATTATTTCCTTTTGATACACAAAACTGTCACTAAGTAAAATATTATTTCAACATGAAGAAAGGAATGATTGCCTAATTAGGACAATGTCTGTATTGTTACTCATTTCAGTGCACTCTCTTTGTGTATATATACAGTCAACTCCAGAAATAGCAAGATTGTATATAACAAAATACCATTTATAACGAGGATATATTAATTCCCTGTACATTTCTTACATTCTTCTATATAAATTCTTATAATGAAATTCAGCTATAATGAGACTTAAAACTGGGTCAAAATCAGTTAAGTGTTACAAAATGATAGTCCAGTATTTAATCAGAATATTATTTAAATTCAATATTTTTGTTGTGTGTGTGTGTGTGTGTGTGTGTGTGTCTGTGTGTGGTTTGTACAATGCACAGTTTTTAGAAATCTAAAATTAATTTTGGTTAACGTACACTGACATTTTCATCACAAAAATGTTGTTGGAATTACCATGTCAATCTATGCTAAAACGAAAGTACAGCTGCTAAAAGTAGCAAAAATATGGCTCACAAGTGTCGGTCAGTCCTTTCATGAATAAACAGACTCTTAAATTTTGGCAGCTTTGTCCATTAACAATACAACGTACGTGGAATTATTTTATAACTCACGACACTGGGCCATCAGCTTAACATATTGTTGCTTGTTGTTTTCGTAAACACTTTTGGAATCGTCTCAAATGCAATGCATTGTGGGAGAAGTTCACACTAGCGACCTGTCAAGCAAGCGTGGCCTTCAGTCACACTTTATGAGGTACATACGTTAACCTGGTGCACATCGAGCTAAATTATTGGTTTAATTGTATATCTAGCAAGGAAATTATCCACGAAACATATGGGAATAATCAATATGATATAAATCATAATTATAGTGTACATATGTTGGTGTAACTTGTACCATTTCAAAATCCAGTCTGGTTTTGGAAAACTTACTCATGGCTGATTCTAAAACTGCATTTGAATTATGATGGGTTAGACTAACAAAACATGTCATCTTTGAGGTTCTTTACCAACACTTATAAGATTGTTATTTTTTTTTATTTAATTTTGTTGACTATTCTTTAAATTATTATATAATTTTGTCATGTTTGTATGAATTTTCAATACAAGATTTGCATGATTACAATATATTAACCTCTAAAATCAATATGATATATCATATTTGACTCATTCAGTGCCCAGGGCACTACAAAAAACATCAGGAAAAAGGGGTGGGTGCTTAATGGGACCAATTAATAGTCAAATTGACATAATTAAAGTTGGTGTAGTAATTACCGCGGACACATATCAATATAATTCTGTTGCTTGGGGACTACAGATAAACTGTTGCTTATGGGTTTTCAGGCCAATATGTCCTTGTCATTCAGCTAGAGAGATTCTTGATCATATGTAAAAAGAAGGTGGGGCACTTATAGAGAGATGGGCACATAATGGGTTGAATATGGTAAATGGAGCTACCAAGATAATGTGGCACGTCTGGATCTTATTGAAAATCAAAACAGTACAGTCTATTTTTCAAAAACAGGGGTTTACACACAAAATATTTTGTTTCCATGCATTATTGTATCTCTTATATTCTTGAGTGTGTCAACCCTGTTATAATTTAACTTAGACTCATTGTGTTTGTAAAAATGTCCCCATAGACCCTTTCACATTAATTGCAGTCCCGTCATTTTGAGTGGCAAAATGATACAGATACCAGCAATAACATAGATGTTGTTATAGTAACTGATTGTTTCTTGACATCATTTCCTGGGAATCTGTATCAATTTGCCACTCAAAGTTACAAGACTGCAGTTATGGTGAAAGGGTCTATGGATCCTGGTAAAATTATTTTTACTGGTATTTATTGTTTATTATGCATTTTTGTGGTACTTATTTCCTGACAAACCATATACCGTATTTTATGGCCTTTAGGTCCATGTGAGGGATAGGTCGAATGACCGATTTTTGGCATAAAATCCAGGTTTAAGTATTAGATAGGTCAAAGTGGAAGACAGGTCGGTGTCAGCAGAGATGGAAACATGGGAAAACACAAAAATACATCGTTTATGTTTAATAATTGGTGCTAAAACGATGGTAGCCTACCAAAATAATCAGGGTAATAGGCCTATTTTACTGTACATTATCAAATAGGAGTGATTCAAAAGCTTACAAGTTGCATTTTATCATATTTAACATCACTTATTTTACTCGTGTGTACTGATTATGTATACATACGGTACATCGCTATTATGTTACCTGTCAAATCATCATTAAATTCTTTATGCCATTAACACAAGCGACCTCAATCCTTGATTTATCCTTACATTGGCCTAAATTATTATGTAGCTGCAATTGTCAAACAATTAAATACTCAAGGTTGAGTGTCAATTAATTTATGGAACACTTTTTCCAAAACTTTCCCATTTTCAAAGACTGTCGCAGGATCCTTATCAGTTGAAGGTCACGTTTCAGTGAACACAGCTTGTAGTGTCCTGAAAGTCTGAATGAAGACTTCAACTTTACAGTGGGGTGCCAAGATAAGGGAATCATTCAAAAGTAAAAACTGTCAGGTATAAATATAATGTAAACGATGTATCTTTATTACACAGTTTCTCACACAGTCTTGAATCCCAATGATATTGTAACTTGAAAGATCATTATTTTGTCACTTGATTATGAACACAGTGCATTACGCACACAAGAGGTCACATTTAACAGTCCTACTAAGTGTAAATACAAATGGGTGTTTGGAGTAGGCCCCTTGATTATCCCGTGGAAAATGTTGAATTACGATGTTAAAATGAGGAATTGCAGATACAAGTTAAATATTTCACTAAGATAAGTCGATGTGGTGAATAGGTCAAGGTCACAACTTTGGAGAAAAAAAATATTGACCTAAAGGGCATAAAATATGGTATATCATTTCATAGTACATCAGTTATAACAGGAAGCTACACGAAAACTTAAAATGAAACTTATTTATTGATCCAATGCACTATATAATGACTCACCTTATAAATACACTTGGACTGACCATAGTGATGATATTAAGAAGATCCCATTATTTATCAAGGGAGGATGAGGTCAAGCTTATCAACATGATTAAGTTTAAGTTTGACATTAACTTACTCTGTGTAGCTGTGTATGTAGCTGGTAAACTCTCTCTAGTTATAGGACTTTCATCCGTTCCTTCACATTTATCAGATTTATTTTCTGTTGAAAGACTATGGTTTTCAGAAAATTTATTCCCAGGTGTCTCTTGATGCATCTCAGATGTGCCTTGACTACTATGAGAGGTGCCTTGACAGAACAATGATGTGTCCTGAGTGGCTATAGATGTGCCTAAACCGGAAAAGGATGTGCCTTGACCGGAGCGAGATGTGCCTTGACCAGAGTTTGATGTCACTTGACCAGAGCGGGATGTGCCTTGACCAGATGGATTTGAGTCATTTGAGCGAGATGTACTTGGCTGTTCACCAGTTAAAGCAAGTGCTATACTGCGACACAGTTTCTCATGAGCTTTTCTTCTTCCAATGCTCTTTAATTTCTCCTGAAGTTTAACACTCATTCCTTTCTTTTTTGGAATAGCTCCACTACCTCCTTGTTGTGGTTCTTTGTCATCTCTTTCCATAGCCTCTGCCCCTCTACTTTCCATCTCTTCACTATCTGCACAGGTAGACAATGGATCTGTTACATCACTACTCATTTCAATGTCATTTTGTTTATCACACATTGCTAGATCTCCTTTTTCTATATTGCCTTTTTCTGTAGAATCACATTCTAGTATGCTAAATTTCTGGTCAGGAAGACAATTATCTGAATATTCCTTTTGTTCAGAATGTCTGACATTATTTTCTGAATGTTTTGCTTTATCCGAAATTCCTATTTCAGCTACATCCAGACTGCTGGCTGATCTATCTCCTATTTCCTTTTCCTCTACATTCACTGCAGTTTCAATATTTTTTAACTTTTCACTGTTATTTACTGAACTATTCTCCTCCATTCTACTGGCTGACACACTTTCAGAACTATTCACATTTATTGAATTTGTATCATCTGTAAATTGTTCATGTTGATGTTGTTGAGTTGTCTCCCTTACCAGAGGCTCAAGTGATGCATTTTCAGCACTCCTCTGTAAAATACCTGCCTCTAAGTTCTCAAACCTGGCGAATCCCAGTCTAATTGTACTACTGGTGGTTCCCTCTGTTGAGTAATGCAGACTAATTACTGGCTCTAACTGTCCCGGGCTTTCTTGTGACTGAGACGTATTTGCTACACTGTTTGTCTCTGAATTATTTGCAACAATTCTCGTCTCACTTTCATGAGACTGTGATATATTTTGTTCACTATTATCACAGACCTGTGTATGAGAGGTTGGCAGGGTTCCAGTATCAGAGTTTGAAAGACAAGAAGAACTAATTGCACTGTTATCACATGACTCACTATGACTAATATTATTAGTCTGATCAACTAGTCTCTGGGTAGTCAGTGTTGCACTAGGACACACTTCAGTAGTTTGAACTCTACTTCTATCAAGTTCCTCCTCCTCGCTGATATCCATACTCTCTGCACCTGAAGCTACAATGTCAAAATAATTAATGAATAATTTAAAAATCAAAATACAGAAAGGTCCTATGTGGCTACATTGTAATGTTTATCATGTATTTCTCCAAAACAAACTTACATCAAAGTCAATGCTTCACTACTACTTTACACAAACAAGAGTTGTCAGAGGAAGATGCAGCTTGCTGCTGGTCTCAATACTCAATTTATCATGCAATCTCATGAAGTAGGTCAAATGGCATTATCAAAAGCACAAAGTCAAAGTACCATCACAAATAGCTAAACATAAGAATTGTACATATATAAAATCTATACTCTCTGTTGTCAAAAGTTATAACCATGGTTGATGTTTCTAAAAAATAAATTAATTGGCATTATCTAAGTCACAAGGTCAAAGGTTGTAATACTATCTGAAACGACTGATCATAAATAATAATTGCACATTTCAAAAATAAAAGCTCTACTCCTTATATTTCTAAAGTTTTCTCCATTTGTGAGAAAATTTGTCACAGAACATAAACAACACTGTTACAAACAAACAGAAGTCTCCATGGCTGAGTGATTAGAGCTCTTCGCTTTGAACCAAGGAGTCTCTCACTTCTGGTCAGTGTAGATGCAAGCCCCACTGGAACCTTAACTGATTTTGGTGAGAAAGTTTACCTGTTTACTTGCGGAAGGCCAGTGGTCTCTTCACAGGTACATAGTAACCAGGTTCTCTCCTCCACTATTAAAACGCCACCATGTAACTGAAAAATTGTTGAGTGAGGCATAAAACAAAAATAAAAAAATTAAATTCAAAATTCTGCTCTTACCTGTGTTTGTTTCATTTCCCATTGGCTGAGGTACAGAATTATTGACATCAGATGTCACTGACTCAGATCCCTGAACCTCCATTTCCTGTTGGGACTGATCATTTCCTGTATTTTCTGATTGGTCATCTGTATTTGTACTACCATCTTCATTCTCCCTACGCCGCAGGTTACCATCCAGCCATCTTGTCAACATATCGGACATTCTCTGCATTAAAGAAGCATGTGGATTGGCAGGCTCTTCCTCTGCAAAAATGATACAACAAAAGACATCAAAGCAATATCTAGACCACAAAATTTTCAAAGTCAGCTAAACAATTGATTAAATCATTTTGGATATATTTTACAAGGTCATATTGTATCAACATTAACATTGCTTAAAAAGATACAATACATGTCTGTGGTGGTTTTGTATTTAAAAAATGGTTTTTTTTATCTAGCAAACAAATTTATAAAACTTTTTGATGACCTTTAATTGACCTATCGTCAAATGCCCAACATGGCACTTTTTGGCAAACTTTTCCATTATGACATCACAATTAAATGGCCCTTCAAATACTTGTGTGATAATGACATCACAATCAAATTACGTCAAAAAGCACATGGACAGCCATGTGTCAGACACTTAGCGATAGGTCAATTGACCTACAAATTAGGCCTAATCCATATTGGTATATTTACCATTACTTGCAACATTATTTGCCCTTCGCTCACTCTCTGGACGTGCATTTGGACCAGTATCAGACCAATCTCCTCTTAGACGAACTCTCTTTATTGGAGGTTGCCTTGTAGACTCCCCAAGGGCTGATGGACTTAAGAATGATGTGAGACCTTCTGATGTAGATTCTTGGGGTGAAGATGAGGTACGTGGTGGAGACAAAGATGGACGTGGTGGTGACAAAGATGGACGTGGTGAATTATTTGATGATGTATGTGGTGCTGAATCTGACAAAGGCAGGTCAGGTGGTAAACTTGAGGTTGACTGTAAATTACTTGGTGCAATGACTGATGGTACAGAGGATGGAAATACAATATTGTCCATAGACATTTGACATTCCTCTTCCATAGCCTCAAGAGTTTTTGGAGTTACTTTATCACTTTTCTTTAACACCTGATCTGGCGGCTGTTCCTGGGTTTTTACACGTTTGGTTTTGGGTTTTACTTTTGCTACTGGTGGAGACAATACCTCAGTCTGTCAAAAGGAAAATATTCAGAAGGCGTCAAAATTTACATACACATACACATGTACTGAAACACAAAGATTTATTCTCCGGCTTACTAATATTGTTTGACATATTCTCACCATCACTTCATCAACATTTTCAGAACATAAAAATTGTTTATGACCAGGATTTTATTTAAGGCTCATACATCTAAAGACTACCTAAACATTTATCACTGTAGAAGAACAATCCATAATAAATAAAAAAGATGTCCATCAGGGCTTAACAGTCACCTGAGTGAAATGTACCATTACAGTAAGTATATAATTATCACTGGTTCATGAGAAGATGATTTTAAAAATACATTGTTTTTTGCCATTTTAATTCTTTTTCGAGACTCCATGGGTAAAAGCTCATTTGCAAACATTTCCCATGAGCACAGGTTCTGACAAACTTTAAAAGGTTTAAAAGTTGAAGAAGAACTCTTATTTTCTATTTACTTGTGTGTCTGTGACCTTGACCTCATAACCTTGAATCTTTGTCAAAATGATCCTTAGATAATTAATATCAAATTTCACATATATCTTTGTCTGCAAAATGTCAATCAGTTTCGAATCAATAAGATGACTGTGTAAAATTGTATACTATGTAACAATCTATGAAGATTTTCTAAGACTAAGTACAATGTATATCATCTCTATATGGCCTAATTTGTACCACCCCAAACACCAAGCTCCTGTTCCCAGGGTAAAATATTTCATAATTTTGATAGAAAGTTTTATGCTCTTCCTAAAAATGTGTTCAATATTTTATTACAATAGATAGAGACAGAAAGATCTGAATGCATGACCCTGAGATCATAGAGTTCAAAAGTTAGATAGAGGGCATTATTAATCTTTCAAGCAATGTATTCAGTTTGAATGTTGTTTTTTTTTTTTAACAAAAATGTACCGGTACTATTTTCTTTGCAGTTTTGGTCTGACAAATGACCCCAGGGGTAAAAGAAACACTAGATTCACAATTTGTGTTTTCCTTCAAGCTTCTTACAAAACTTGAAGATGATTAGCAAAGTAGTTTTCAATACATATTTTCAATTGTTACAGACAAAGACCGGTAGCAAAAAGTCACCTGAGTCATTCCACATGCCAAGTTGATGTTCTAACACAGCATATATTAAATCTTACGGTAGTTAGCTGTGTATCTTTATTTCTTTGACCATCAAAATATATGACTGACAACTGAAGTCAATTTGTCCATTTCCACTTTCATGATGACCTCAAAAGACTGAGAACTTCTCTACTGTATATTACATACATAATTAATTATGAACATTCTCATGCTATAAAAAATCATCTGTTGAAATACCTGTATGTATTACCTGAGGTTTTTTAGTTGATAAAACTGGAGTTACATGAGATTCTAGAGGTTTTACACTCAAATCCTGTCAAAAAAAGATAACAAAATTTAATACATATTTTTTTCTATTGTATAATCATAAAAAATTACACCCTCCCACCTCCCAATTTCTTTTTTGCTTTTTCATTTTAGAAAATTCATAAGAAAAATTATACATTCTTTCACAAATGCATTTCTTCACCTATTCACAGGTATGACACATAAACCGAATTAATTCAAATAATTCATATAGAATTGAATGAAAATGATAAAAACTGAAAAGCTGCCTCAAAAATAATTTTACAATTTTTAAATAAAACACAAACTTTGGTTCAGGCGAGCTACTAAAAACAACACGCATTGTTTTATACAGTAAAGAAATCCATTTATAGCTCATACCTGTTTTACCTTGTGAGTGCACCTTTTGAGTCAACAGGTAACACAAGAAGAACTCAATAGTGTTATACTGGTTATTTACTCACCTATTAATAAGCATATCAAATATACACAAAATACTCACCTTAGCTTATCAAGTAAATAGATAAATACCATATTAAGTGGAAATTTTAATGAGACGCAAATTTAGCATTTTGTCCTAAAAATGTGGTATATAATTTTAGTGAGAAGTTATAATAGCAATTTTATGATTAAACAATCATTCTGAGAGTATTGATGAATCAATACATGTCCCCTACCGGTGAAACCATTATAAATAAAGAACCTCTACACAAAGTATCAGCATCCTAATACTATTATTAAATGAATGGTGAACCATTGAAAAACTTAAACCAAAACCTTAACCTGCAGATGTAGGGCAAAACAATGAAGTCCAAAAAAAGTCAAAAAAGAAGAAAATAATTAAAATATTTTTCCAGTTTTACTCTCCAACATTAATGTTCGACCCCTAAGAAACCTATATGTAAAGAATCAGCAACCTAATACTATTATTAAATGAATGGTGAACCATTCAAAACTTTAACCAAAACCTGAACAAAAGGTTTTGCAAAGACGGACTGACAGCTGGACTGATGGATGCAAGTAGGGGACTAAAAAATACTCTTACTATGATAAGGAATTAATTTTAGCGATATTCAATTTTAGCGATCTCAACAACCTTGCTAAAAATGCCAAAACTGAATCATCACCAAAATTTCTGCTTATACGGTAAAGTTTTTATGCTGATTCCCAGACGAGTAATTATCATTTATTGATCTTTCTGCTTTGTCAGGTGAGTTAATGACCTATATACATTATATAGTACTCACCTTGGTTCCAAACAAGTAAATATACTCAGATGAATAACTGACTAGGACATCATTACCATTGGGACTGTAGGTAAGGGAGGTCATTCTGTAAGATCTGTTGGACATCACCGGTGCTGTAAATCTACATAACATACCTGTGATACCCTTCCCAATGTAGTTACCTAAAATACATGTATACACTTAAAACTATCAACAATATCTGGAGCACATACTGAGCAAACATCATCATCAAATGTATGTGAAGCAAGATCTTACATCTTACAGTAGTGTAGTACTGATAAAATATGTAAAAAAAATTGACAGAAAGACAGATAGACAAAGAGAAAGACAGAAAGACAAACAAATTGATAGATAGATAGATGGGTACACAGATGCAATATAAAGATCAATATATCTAGGAGACATACCTGTAGATCTAGTTCCCAGCATTCTCCGATCATAAATTCTAACAGAACTATCTGCACAAGCAATAGCAAGTTCATAGGGTAACAAAGGATTTACACAAAGGGAGGTCACTGCTCTGCGACAATTAATCAGGACATCCTGAAACGTAAAACGTTTACTTACAATTCCTCAAATACTACTAGAAAAATAACTACCACAGAAGCATAGCTGATTTATTCTCCAGTGTATAAGGTCAAGGTCATAGACATGTTTTGTATTTCTGACACAATGTTATCTCGTTGAAGAAAAATTTTATATGAATTAATCATCTATAACTTTAACTGTCTGTCAATCCATCTCTTGTCGTTCCACATCTATCATAGTACAGACTGTCAAGGTTAGATCTCCTGACTTTCACATCGAACACTGTACACTCTATCTCTTCATTAGTCTGCAGTGCTGACTGTTTCAAAATTTAAACATGGGCCACCCAACTTGCTAAACAATGACCCTCTGACTGCACTAGTGTGAAATGTCAAGGTGGAGGGAACTTGTTACATCCTATTTCAGTTAAATTTTACTATAATGGCAAATCAGCAGTTACACACTTTCTAAGAAGCTGATCTAAGGTCATTAGCGTAGAACTAGCACACAGGAAGAACTAAGATTTTTGTACAAGAAGTGAATCTCACAGGTCTTAACCCTTTCACTGCTAAGACAATTTTGTGCTTTGTGACGTTCAAATTGATTAAACATTGAAGTGAATTTTTCCTGTGTATTTCTCATTTTCACCGCTGCACTTTTTATATATCTGCATGACAAAACCATGTTATAGGAGAAAAAGGGGTATGATCTCATCACTACAATTATAATTGTCCATAGAATAACTCATCTTGCACCTCAAGTGAAAATTTCTGTGCAAGACGTTTGTTTGTTTATTGCTGTTAAATGTCCCACTCAAGAATCTTTCACTCATATGGAGACATCACCAATTGCCGAAGAAGGGCTTCAAATTTTTGCCTATGCACTTATAGCCATTGAGCAGTGAGGGTTCTTTAACATGCCGACACCTACTGTGACACGGGACCTCAGTTTTACATAAATATCAAAATGAACAGATAAGTTGAATGTCAGACTTTGAAAATAAAATTATTGAGAAAATGATGACCACTGTACAATTTATTCTGTGGTTAGACTTACATCTTTACAGTCCTCCTTTAAACAAGATGTCTTCCTGCGTAGATCAAACCATCGAACAGTGCCATCTTCTCCACAGGACAAAAATGTGGAGGCCTCATTTGGTACCACTATCACCTGTATATAGTGTAAAAAATATATATATATCTTATAACTGTGACTACAAGTTCAGAATAATTGTACATTTGATATAAAATGGTGGATATGAAACACTCCTAATTTCTGTTTCTTCTGGTGGCAACATGAATTTTAAGAAGCTGATTGGTCTCTAACAAGTCTGAGGCCTTTATGATGCAATCAACTTTTGTTCAGATTATTATTTATCTTTCAACATTTATTTAAAATAACAAATAAAACCTTTGTAAAATATAATCATCATTTTACTCTTTATAACTGTCAAAAGTAAAGATTCCTCCCTAATTTGGTATAAATTTGTGGATACTGACTTAACAATAATGAATGTCAGTTTGAAAGAAATCTGACCATTGGTTCACGAGAAAAACATTTTTAAAGATGTAAAAAGTTTGACTCTTTTTTGAGCCTCTATGGGTACAAGTCCCTTTTTGCTCACAAACTTGAAGCATCTTTCTATGAGCTAGCATCCTGCCAAATAAGGTTGAAATCTGTCAAACAGTTCTTCAGAAGAAGTCCTTTAAATGGAAAAGTTAATAGATGGATGACAGGTGCTGACAATCGATGGACATTGGGTCATGGCAATAATTCAGTTAGCCCTTATGGCCATGAACCAAAAACAATACATCAATGACCTTCAATTTTATAGTTAGAAAAAATGATTTCATCCTGTATGTTACATGTGTCCATCATCAAATATACAATACCTCATATGTAGTCCCAAAGTGACAATCAAACAAATTTGTTCCATATAAATCCTCTCGGTCAACATCTGTATAGAAGATCTTTCCATCGCCTGAACAGCTTACAATCTGAAATAATAAAACAAAATGTCATACTCAAAGGAATGACACTGAACGTGAAGTTAAACTTCTTAGATACACAAGTATCTACAGTCAAACCTCGTTATCTCGAAGTTGGCAGGACCAAGCAAAAAATTCAAGATAAATGGATCCTCGAGTTAAAAGGTCTGTCACTAATTATCGTATTTTATGGCCTATAGGTCGATGTAGGGGATAGGTCGAATGGCCGATTTTTGGCAAAAATCCAGGTTTAAGTATTAGATAGGTTGAAGTGGAGGACAGGTCGATGTCAGCAGAAATTGAAACATGAATGGGAGAACACAAAAATGAATCGTTTATGTTTAATAACTGGTGCTAACACGATGGTAGCCTACTAAAATAATCAGAATGATCGGCCTATTTTATGGTACAGTATTAAATATGAGTGATTGAAAAGCATAGAAGTTGCATTTTATCATATTTAACATCACTTATATTACTCGTGTTTACTGATTATTTATACAAACATCGCCATTATGTTACCTGTCAAATCATCATTAAATTCTTTATGCTGTTAACACAAGCGACCTCAATCCTTGTCTTATCCTTACATTGACCTAAATTATTATGCTGCTGCAATTGTCAAACAATTAAATACTCAAGGTTTAGTGTCAATTAATTTATGTAACACTTTTTCCAAAACTTTCCCAACTTCAAAGACTGCCGGGCGATCCTTATCAGTTGAAGGTCACATTCCAGTGAACACAGCTTGTAGTGTCCTGAAAGTTTGAATGAAGACTTCAACTTCACAGTGGGGTGCCGAGATATGGGAATCATTCAAAAGTATAAACTGTCCGGTATAAATATAATGTAAACAATGTATTTTTATTACACAGTTTCTGACACAGTCTTGAATCCAAATGATATTGTAACTTGAAAGATCATTATTTTGTCACTTGATTATGAACACAGTGCATTACGCACACAAGAGGTCACATTTAACAGTCCTACTAAGTGTAAATACAAATGGGTGTTTGGAGTAGGCCCTAGATTATCCCGTGGAAAATGTTGGATTATGATGTTAAAATGAGGAATTGCAGATACAAGTTAAATATTTCACTATTTTTTTTTAAGATAAGTCAATGCAGTGAAAAGGTTGAGGTCACAACTTTGGAGAAAAAAAATATTGACCTATAGGCCATAAAATACGGTATTAATACTGATTCCTCTCATGAGCATCTCAGTAGTTGACCAGAATACTTGTAGGCAAAAATGTATATATTGTTTGTCTCTTATTGTCAGTATATGAGACTACAAAAACCATGTGTTTTATCAAACAATACTGAAAGCAAATAAAAAGGAATTAATTATGTTTGAATATTCATTTTTTAATACACAAATGTATAAGCAAGTAAACATCACTCACGTTTTAACAGAAACAACCCATGCTGCTTTCTAGATCATGGAAGGGACACTATCATTATATATTTAAGAACTTAAAGTCTAAAAACGAATTAAAGGAAGTAACATTAGCCATATAAATTTAAGATCGGAGAGCAAAATAATAGAATTTTTGTGAAGATTTTTATTAATTGTATGTACTAAAAAACAATTTAAAATGCATATTTGTTCAGTACTAGTCACATAATCACAAGGATTTAAAGACAATGTACAAAAAAATTAACTTAGAGATAACTGGTCACTTTCACACTGAAATTAAACATCGGGACCATGAGTTAACATCGACATTAGCAGTTTTTCGACTTTTCCAATCTCAAGTTGTCAGGTCTTTGTTTAGTAAGATATAGAAGGAAAATTGTTGGGACCAGCGCTTGATCTTGAGATAACTGGGTAAATCAAGATTACTGATCTCAACATAACGAGTTTTGACTGTATATGTTTTTGTTTGTTTCATTGTTGTGGTCTTCAGTTATACCATATATGGAGACATTACCAGCCATTTGTGTTCAATGATATTGCCTAAAGTCAACATAATTAACAGTCTCCAAGGTAACACACCTACTGTGACACAGGACCTAGGATTTTCATCTGACAGACCAGTGACTTTCACCTCTTATAGTGAGACTTTGATGAAGGAATAGTGATGACCTTCTAAAAGTCTTACGCATGACCTGGTACTGGAATAGTGAAGACCTTCTAAAATTCTAAGGTTTGACCTGGTGCCTGGAATAGTGAAGACCCTCTAAAAGTCTTATGTATGACCTGGTACCTTGAATAGTGATGGCCTTCTACAATTCTAAGGTATGACCTGGTGCCTGGAATAGTAAAGACCTTCTAAAATTCTAAGGTTTGACCTGGTGCCTGGAATAGTGAAGACCCTCTAAAAGTCTTATGTATGACCTGGTACCTTGAATAGTGATGGCCTTCTACAATTCTAAGGTATGACCTGGTGCCTGGAATAGTGATGACCTTCTAAAATTCTAAGGTTTGACCTGGTGCCTGGAATAGTGAAGACCCTCTAAAAGTCTTATGTATGACCTGGTGCCTGGAATAGTGAAGAACTTCTTAAAGTTTTATGTATGAAATGGTACTGGAATAGTGAAGACCCTATAAAAGTCTGAGGTATGCCCTGGTAGGCTAACTGGAATAGTGATGACCTTCTAAAAGTCTAAGGTATGACCTGGAACTGGAATAGTGAACACCCTCTAAAAGTGTATAGTATGACCTGGTAGGCTACCAGGAATAGTTACAACCTTCTAAAAGTCTTATATACGACCTGCTACCTGGAACAGTGATGACCTTCTTAAATTCTAAGGTATGACCTGGTGCCTCGAATGGTGAAGACCCTCTAAAAGTTTTATGTATGACCTGGTGTCTGGAATAGTGATGACCTTTTAAAATTCTAAGGTATGACCTGGTACCTTGAACAGTGATGACCTTCTTAAATTCTAAGGTATGACCTGGTACCTTGAACAGTGATGACCTTCTTAAATTCTAAGGTATGACCTGGTACCTTGAATAGTGATGACCTTCTAAAATTCTAAGGTATGACCTGGTACCTTGAATAGTGATGACCTTCTTAAATTCTAAGGTATGACCTGGTACCTTGAATAGTGATGACCTTCTAAAATTCTAAGGTATGACCTGGTACCTGGAATAGTGATGACCTTCTAAAATTCTATACGACCTGGTGCGTGGAATAGTGACAACCCTCTAAAAGTTTTAGATATGCCTGGCTCCTGGAATAGTGATGACCTTCTAAAAGTCTTAGATATGATTTGGTACTTAAAATTAAACATGAACCATTTGCTTGCAAGTTAAAAGTTCTACCACTCCAGTAAAATGGATGCATGATTAACAGAATGGTTATCACACGCACACACACACATCTCACCAATACAACACAGGTTTGATTCTCAGATTGTACAGGTATGTGTGATGTTATAGTGGTCATCAGTTCAAACACATAGGATTTCTCTGTGTACTCACATTCCTCCAGTAAGTACATCCTCATGAGATCATCAATACCAACAAGAGACATCTGTACAGCTTGTATAACTTGTTTGTCAATTGTTGTACAACAAATGATTTTGATTATCATGTGAGACATATTTATAATTCTCTGGAGGATTTTAAGATTGTTAGGTTTAATTATCTGTATCAGGAATGTACAATGTAGTTAGGCGAGACAAAGATTAATAATTATCTGTGAAGGGAATGTGGTTAGGCGAGACAAAAATTAGTTACATGTATTACCTGAAGGATTTCTAATGCATTATCTTACCTGTCTGTCATCTGTAAAGGGAAGGTATTTAGCACTAAAGATATTTGATCGATGACCTGACCGAAATGAAGCAATTTTCTGAAAGGAGAAAGAAAAGGTTTTCAAGTCCTAGAGTAATTACTACTGCATACACATTGCAAACACACATACATGCATGCACACATACACACAAACACATACAAACACACACAATCATACACATATAAAAACACAGACACACATATACACAGATATACACACACGCTTTCTTAAACATGCACACATAGATAAAACATAACTATGCCAACCCATTTGTGTCACTCACACACAAAGATCTACCACTCCTGTTATAATTTTTTCAATATTGTTTACATCCCAAAGATGTTTTGTTTGATTGTTGTCTTACATGCTGTCAAGCATTGTTCACTTATATTGAGATGTCCTCAGCTTTAGGTGAAGTGCCACAAGTTTTGACCTGTGCTATGGCATGAGGTCTTTTAAATGCCATACCTGCTATGAACCTAAGTTTTAAGTCTCATACAAAACATCCATGACTTTCACTTACTGTATAGTTGCTTTTATCGGGCGGGGTGTAATTTTGCTATATTTGCGGACAAAGACAAGAAAATACAGTGAAATGAAGTAACCGTGAATATAATACTTTGTACTTATGTATCAAAAAGACAATATGTTACCGATAAAAATTATTAAAGTTTTTCCAATCAAAAGTCTTTCATATATAACAAGACATCGTATACACAAATAACAAAATATTATCTACTTTACTTCAGCTCTTATCAAACTTCAGTAATGGAAATGGTCTGGCATGAAATTTAAACCTGTGAATAAGTTCCTTTCAGAAAAACACAGAATTTTCTCCCCATAAAATTAAACATCTATACAGTATTCTTAGCGCTTAGTAAAGGAACAGTCACTATAATATTTTTAAGTCATATGTATGACTTGGTAATGATAATCAAACCGAGACCTTCCTCTTGCCAGTCAAGCACTTTAGCACTAGACCACTGACAGCTATCACTTACCAGTATATAAAGATGTCACCATCTATGGGTGATCATGGATTGTCATAAATTTTTATCTTTGCTCCAGACTGATGTCTGTAACAGTTCTTTAAAGTGCCACAAGAACATTAATGTGACCTCTCAGTTTTAGCTCTAATCTAAAAGATCTTGTGAATTTCATTTCTTATACAGAGCACTTGACACTAGGAAAAAAATATTTGCCTGACTCACCACTTTTGAGTTGGTCACTCTATCATTAGACTTATACATGTGCCTGTGGTAGTTCAGAAATGACAAATTATTAATTTACCTTGCAAGTAAATGGGTTAGTGATAACAAGGTGTTGGTCATCTGATCCTGATAGTATATTTTGACCACTTTCATTCCAGCATATTGTGTTTACCTGAGGGAAAAGAAGACAACAATTCATATACATGTAGATTACATATTGGAGAAACTACAACAATAAGAGTTACTTTCATCTTTTTGAATTTGGTTTTGTGACTGTTATTTTACTAATATTTGGCACAGGGCATGATAAATAAACATCAGTTTCTTCAAATGACCATACATGCTGAGTAACTGTGAAGTTGCAATCAAACCATCGTCATGGCGAGAACTGGTCACTTGCCAGTAGACTGTGATAACCAAAGGTGAAACATAACAAAAAAATGATTTGCTGTATCTATATACCTAATCAGGAAACATTTTTCAAAGGTAAAGCTTATAACTCATGAATAGTGTATTGTTGGAAAAATCTTTGTTACACCATATTTCTTGATATGACTTCTAACTGAGATGTGGTTGGTAAGGAATAAGCATTGGTATCAAGGTATTGGTACTTGTGAGGATACACACAAAAGCAATAAACAATTGATAAACATACTAATCGATATCTACAGGCTTTATCACATGACATTGAGCCATGAGCTTCCCATGTAAGCTGAGGCATTAAAGCATTGCCCTTTAACATGTTTAAATCATGATGTCTCGCACCACTAATTATTGTGGGTATGAGACCCATAGGAACTTTGCCACTTATCATTGTGGGAGCCCCACTGGAATTTCATCTCTAATCATCATGGGTATGAGCCCCACTGGAACCTCATCACTAATCAGTGTGGGTATGAGACCCACTGAACCTCATCTCTAATCAGTGTGGGTATGAGCCCCACTGGAACCTCATCTCTAATCAGGGTGGGTATGAGCCCTGCTGGAACCTCACCACTAATCAGTATGAGCATGAGCCCCACTGGAACATCATCTCTAATTAGTGTGGGTATGAGACCCACTGGAATCTCATCACTAATCAGTGTGAGCATGAGACCCACTAGAGCCTCATTACTAATCAGTGTGAGTATGAGCCCCACTGGAACCTCGCCACTAATCAGTATGAGCATGAGCCCCACTGGAACCTCATCACTAATTAGTGTGGGTATGAGACCCACTGGAATCTCATCACTAATTAGTGTGAGCATGAGACCCACTAGAGCCTCATTACTAATCAGTGTGAGTATGAGCCCCACTGGAACCTCACCACTAATCAGTGTAGGTATTAAATGGTCAGACCAACTGGAACCTGATTATGTGACAAAGTTTATTTGTTAATTCATGGAAGGCCAGTAGTCTTTTCTCGGATACAGTGAAACATTTAAAAATTCTCAGGTACAGTGAAACATTTAAAAACTAGTCACCACCAAAAAACTAACAAATTTTTTAACAAATTTTAGAACACTGACACAAAACCAAAATATCGTAGATATTGTTTGTGTCCATCTGAATATACAATTTTGACTTACACATCCTGTGTGTGCCTGGATCTTTCGTTCCAACTTCAACCTTTGCACAAAACTAACACTACCTGAGGAAAAAAAGAAACATATTAAGCAATAACAAGTAGTAACAATTAATTACTGTATGCAGTGTTGTCCTTTATAGGTATATATTTTAGTTTAGACCATACCCTACCATTGGTGTAAGAAGGTGGAAAAATGAGTCCAAGTATATACATTTTTAAGAATGTTAATGTAAACCACTTTTATCTCATAAAAACTTTATTTTGCAGATTCACTTTTCCAGAAGAAAAAAATATGAATACAATAATAACCAATTTTAAAATGTAAAAGCTGTAATCAGTAAACATGTTTATAAATGGGTATTTGTCTCTGGTATGATTAGACAGTTTCCATATAAACAGTTAAGTCCATTAATTCATCAACACATGAAAAACAATGGACTCTTCCTTAAATTAATGATTTAGACCAGTCCAAATTTGTCTTTTGGAATAAATGAGTTAATACAGAATACTGCTTACAATGATATGCGTTTTTAAGAAACAGTATGATAACCACACAGTATGAATTTAAAAATATAAACTTTTATACAGATTGATATTTGCTGGTTATTTGAATTTGTGAGTTGTCTATTTACAAAATCAAGTGAAACCTATCTTCACATGAAATAAAAAATGATTGATACAAAACTGAAAAAACAGACACATACTAAGGATACATAAAGCTGCTCCTAATTCTGCTATTATTAAGTGTTTTTATCATCACATAAAACATTGGTATTTATTTATTATTTTGCTTTCTAATTTTGAGCACATGTACTCCCCATCTCTGATACATGACTTCAAGCCTTAACACTTCCCATCTGTAAATTATGTGATTTAAGTCTTTGTCACTTCCTATAGCTGATATCTGACTTCAGATCTTGCCACTTCTCATCTGATATCTGACTTCAGGTCTTCCCACTTCCCATCTGATATCTTACTTCAGGTCTTACCACTTCCCATCTGACTTCAGGTCTTACCACTTCCCATCTGATATCTGACTTAGGTCTTATCACTTCCCATCTGATATCTGACTTCAGGTCTTCCCACTTCCCATCTGATATCTGACTTCAGTTATTACCACTTCCCATCTGATATCTGACTTTAGGTCTTACCACTTCCCATCTGATATCTGACTTTAGGTCTTTCCACTTCCCATCTGATATCTGACTTTAGTTCTTACCACTTCCCATCTGATATCTGACTTCAGTTATTACCACTTCCCATCTGATATCTGACTTTAGGTCTTACCACTTCCCATCTGATATCTGACTTTAGGTCTTGCCACTTCCCATCTGATATCTAACTTCAGTTCTTACCACTTCCCATCTGATATCTGACTTTAGGTCTTGCCACTTCCCATCTGATATCTAACTTCAGTTCTTACCACTTCCCATCTGTTATCTGACTTCAGTTCTTACCACTTCCCATCTGATATCTGACTTTAGGTCTTGCCACTTCCCATCTGATATCTAACTTCAGGTCTTACCACTTCCCATCTGATATCCGACTTCAGGTCTTACCACTTCTCATCTGATATCTGACTTCAGGTCATGCCACTTCCCATTTGATATCTGACTTTATGTGGATCACTTGGTTTAAATAGTTTATTTCTTTCTTTCGACAGTCTGACAATACAAGGTTTGCTGTGAACACAGTGGAACCTCACCCAACGACCAACTCACTTAAGAGACCAACTCACATTTCAGACCATAAATTTCCAGTATCTTGACAAATAATTTAATACACATAAGTACAGAACCTCACTTAAGAGACCACCTTACTAATCGGACCAATTAAAGTCAGTCAGTTGGGTGGTCTTAATAACAGGTTCTACTGTATCTCCTCAGCAGCCAGAAAAAAACAGGAACAATGAGAGAGAGAGAGAGAGAGAGAGAGAGAGAGAGAGAGAGAGAGAGAGAGAGAGAGAGAGAGAGAGAGAGAGAGAGAGAGAGAGAGAGAGAGAGAGAGAGAGAGAGAGATTGTCAAAATCTATAACTATATAAAATTCTACACCTCTACCTCTGTTAGTCTGTACAACTTTAAAGCTTGTTTGGATTGTAATGTCTAAATTTCAATACAACTACATGTAAATGGACAAATCGAAAATTGACAGGGATTGAATTGTCAGAAACAATTATCAATTCTCCCATCTTCATATAGGCTACTGATGCACTTCATGTATTTCTGTATTAATACACATTGTTCGCCAGTACACCATTTAATCTACATTTATTCAGGTCACATACAACACAGCTTATGTTTATGGTGCTGTAACTAACACTTAAAGATTCCACCCTGCTACTTGTCAACAGTGGATTTCCCACTGAGGCTACTGAACTGAAGTACCGCAGTACTGTTGTCAATGTTGTGTGTTGCATGGATAATTACTTTAGGACCACTGTTTACTTGTAAACAGTTAAGGGCCTCGGCAAATCTCAGTTACTTTACCTTTTGCTGCATTGTAAAGTTCTGTCCTCTCTCCGAACCCTAAATTTCTGTTCTGCAGATACTTAAACATAATTAAGGGGATACTTTTCCGGAGAATTATCCATATGTCACTTTGTTTACGTTTTATGCACCAGCAGCCATCTTGTCAGCGGAAGCAAACAAGGGAGCTAACTACTATGAGTTTATATTTGTTTCGTTGGCTTGACGCGAACCGAACTTCTTTTATGATAGACTCGTTATGCTATCAAATGCATGTTGTAGAAGATTTGCAAATATACTCGCACTGAAATTTCCTTTGTTTTGAAGCCAAAAAATCTACCAATGTGACACAATTTTTCTTTTTATTTATTTATGTATTTTTGCAGTGGTGTAGGAAGCAAATCAAAGGGTGGTTTTAAAAGGGGTAAGGTTTGAGGCTGGTGACATTAATTAAACTTTTTTATACTTGAAAAATTTAAACTTAGAACTGTTTATGCAATGCATACCTCACCAATAGTAGAGAGATGATTTGAAGTTAGAGTGGTGTAAATCTTAAAGGCGCCGAGCGGAGAGATGGTTTGAAGTTAGAGTGGTGTAAATTTTAATTAAAGTCGCCGAGCGGAGTGAGGGGCGAAAATTTTTGGAAATTTGTCTTTAATTTTTCGACTTTTTATAGGAAAATAAAAGGTTTTACACCTATTTTATCAACTTTAGACAGCACATATTTCTAAGTGTTGGATTAATTGTGAGGCAATATTTCATTAGAGGTAGGCTTTTACGCATCTTTCATGTAGTTCTTTATGGAATCCCTTTTTCTGCATCCAAAAATACGCATAGCAATCCGCTAATAAACCACTTTGGTTATCCTAATGAAGGTAGGATCGGCAAAAAAAGTTACTAAAGTCGGGACAGAATTTTGGCCTAGTATCCTCCAGACATTGAATTATCACCTCTTTATCGTTCAAAATATCGTTGATGGAATAATTCGGAAACCCGGTTCAATTATTAAAACCCAGAGTTAGTTATCACATTGCGACTCGTTTTCATTCCGGCCAAATGCTGCATTTAATTGACATGCGTATCATTTATCAAAAATAAATTGAGTATCAGCAAACACAAATTCATGCAGAGCATGACGAGGGAGTGCAGAAAATTTTTGACTTTTAAAAGTTCTGGGAAGCCTTTTTTCTGGATTATAGACGTGTTGATAATTTATAATAATAAAAAAAATTGGTATGTGAGAAAGTATGGGGAGGGATCGTCCCTGACCGCCCCGGTACCTGAAATGTGTAAATAATTGGTAAGATGTAGCTTACATTTTGATATAATGCAAAATTTGCCAAGTTTACATATAAATTTTCATATTCATACAAACTGAGGAAAAGAAAACGAAAATTTCTTTACCAAAATGATGGGCAACAGGGAAGGAAGAGTATAGGCCTATATAATGTAATTGTTTTGGCCAAGCGTAGCGAGGCGCGAAAATTTTAGTAATAGTAAAACTTGTATGGATTCCAACATTGTGGCTGTGTGATGAAAGAAATTACGTCAAAAAGTTTCAAAAGTGCGGGGAACGTGTCCCCGCTGCCCACTTTGTCCTACGCCCTTGTCAGTGATAACTAAAGCCTAACATATAGGTCATGTTTGATAAAATTACCATCGTTGTCATAGAATTTGAAAATTCTGTGTATAATAGGTCTACACCAGCGATATATAGAGCTAACAGTGTTAGCTTCACAAATCTCAAGCTTTATCAAATTCTCAGGCCTGTAAAGAAATTCTGTCAAATTACATACATGTATTGAATAACTGGCTAAACAAGTGTTTTTCAGACATGTTTTAGATCTATAATGAACCACACTCACTGTTTATATGCATAGTGTCGAAACTTTGACTATGAAAAAAATACGATTACCTCCCCTTGACCGTCACGGCCTACCCAGTAACCACCGGCGTTGGGCAATACATGGTTGAAACAGGTTTTTCTTCTACCGTTGGTAACATACGATACAAATTTTTTTCTGAATAGTTGTTTATTTATTTTGTATATCTATGCTCAGTTTAGCGATAATGTGCGCAGTTTAGGGATATTGGGTACACACTTTACCATTAACTGTGTGCACAATTAACCTATAATGTGCACTGTTTAACTATGTTGTATGCACAAATTTAGTTATTCTGTGTGCAGTTTAACTATATAATGCAATTTAACTGTGTGCATTGATTAGGTATATAATGCAGTTTAATTATATTGTGCACATTTTAGTTATACTGTGCACACTGTTAAATTATGTTGTGCACAGGTTTAGGTACCAGTATATTGTGTGTAGATTAATTACACTGCAGTTTAGGTAGATTTTGCAGTTTTTAAAACAAATTGTGGGTAAAAATTAGTTATATTGTGCAAATTCTTATGTGCCTTCAGTATGTTGTGCATACAGCTTAGTGATTATATTATTATGTGCAAAACATAACTCGACTGCAGCACAATATAGATTATGCACACAATTTAGTTAAACTACACAATACAAGTAAATTGTGCATACAATATAGTAATTGCTAAACTGTGCACACAATGGGGCCTATCACTTAACTGTGCACAATATAACTAAACTGTGTGCATACTGCAATAGAGTTGTTAAACTGTGTGCACAATATAAATCAACTGGGCACAGTTTAGTAAAATAAAAAAACAGAAATACTGTATCTTATGTAACCAAATGATTTAGATAAGTAGTTTAAATTCAATAAGCAACTCTTTTGCAATCATGAAGCTGGTGGCTATTAGATGAAAACGACAAGCTACTGTCTTTCCTTGTGAAAATAACAATCATTTAGAACTAGAGTTTACTTAAGAATATTATAAATAAAATATATGTCTGAAGTAGCACATGTAGGGGGAAAGTATCCTTCCTCAGTCTGTGTACCCAAGGGGACACGGGTCGCAATGATTACTAATCTGAATCAATCAAAAACAGATATGATTTGTCATAAAGCTGGTCCATAAGCAAATACATTTGGAATTTGAAAATTTCAAGGCCAAATATGAGAATCATGGATCTACATCTGTCATCATTTTAAGTTACACAAGATGCTGAAAGGTTTTCTTACGACAGAGATATACAGCAGCTAATCCATTGGTGTAGAAGACATACGGACAGACACCTGTCAAATCATAGACCTGTAATTGTTCACAGAATTGCTTTTCTCCCATTGTTCATGAATTTTTCCTTCATTTTAATAGGGAATGATTTCACTATCAACCCCTAGGATATTGACAAGCTACACACCCTATGATGTCACAATACAATTTATGATGTGTGGCGTCTAAAATGCAGTGCATTATGTCAGATTTTATTTGTGTAGATCTACATATAGAGGCCTACATGTATCTAAAACATGAGAAAAATAATCAACCCCAAACTTGAGGGTATGACAAAGGAATCTCAATCCTCAGGATAAGATTCTTGAATGAAAATTCCTCAGGTTTATCATTAAAGAATCTTTATACCCTCAGATTGCGATTCTTTGTCATACCCTCAAGGTTGGGGTACATTCTATTAGTCATGCTGTATCCTAGAAATTTTCACCCTTTACAACAGAAAACATATTGACGTTGTCTTAATATCACCATAGTTGCATGGATGATACATGTATACCCATGTTTCTAGTTTTTGCTTTCATTTTAAATTTGCCCTCTCATCAAAGAGCAAAAATTTCCGGGAATACATTATCCACATATATGAATAAACAGACCTGAACTTGTATATAGTCTACCCACACTCAAATTTGAACTTATATGGCCATTTAATCTTGGCATTTTCATTCATCAATGATATGCATCAAACTGATAATGCATGTACTCTCCATGTGCAGAATACAGAGTAACCTCCTGCAAGAGATGTCTGCAAGGTCTGTAAGGTGTAGAAAAATTGCCCACATACATTTTTACAAGATACCCGCTATAAAGAGGAGATAACTCGGCAAATGGGAGATAAATCCTGTATTTAGCAAGTATGAAATATGACCAGTCACATGGACAGAACATTTCCACATTTTTCACTCTTTTTCTTAGTGCATAAATCAAATATTTCCTATTTACTGGTAAAATTAGGGATAATCCAACAAAACAATTTGACAATTTTACATTGATACCAATTTTATGCCACATCTCTTTCCATGTGGTTGGCCACACATTGCAGATAAATGAAAACTATTATATATAACAAAGAACTTTATTCAGTTCAAATATCACATGATTCTTGATCAACAATTATGTTACACATTTTTATCAATTAAAAAAAGAAAAAAAAGAAAAGCTAAACAAAAAAGTAGAACAATGCCACTGCTATCATGCAGCTTGCCTTAACAAAATTTTCAGAACTTCACACAATACTGACAAACATTTCAAATTTCCATCTTTTAATCATTGACCACTAGCAGAAAATAATGCTGAGAAAAAGTATAAGTAAATAATGAAACAATATAAAACGGGGAAGCTCTTCAGATTTCTGAAGGAAATTTTAAATGTCTAAATACTGAGATAACAAAAACAATGACAACATCTAGGACTGAAAAATAATGTGTAAAAATGTTAAAGCACTTATACATGTATACATATATTTATTTTGATTTTCAAACTTGTATTATTATTTTTCATAGCACAAGGAGTCAAAAATGTAGTTGACATTGCTATACTGGAAGCTCCGACATTAATGTACCCGAATTTAAAATCTGTGGATATCTGTTTACAATTTTAGAAGAAAAATGCAACAATAAAGCTGAAATGTTCAAAGTTACAACAAGGCCATAGACTTCCAAATTGAAGCTGTTATAGCACCCTCTGTAATTTCAACTTCTAATTCTGTTACATGTTGGATGGGGAAAAAATACTGTAACAACATCATCATACTGAACAGAGAACTTTCTGTAATAATTGTCACAATTCAGAACAAAAAACAAAATAAAACAAAAACAAAAAAAACCAAGTAATTTTAAGTTATCACAAAGCTCCTCCTGATGGGCTCGGTAAGTCTGGTCTATGAAAAGTACTTGGAGAAAGAAATACAAGAAAGATAGTCGACATTAAATATATCAACCAGAAATCTGTTATTCCAGTAAGTAAAAAGAGGCTAGGATTGATTATTGTAAGACCAAATATGTACATTAAAAAGAAAATCAGGATCAACAAAAATTTGTACACCAATAAGCTAATCTGACACCGCATAATAACTTAAAGGATGGTTCACCCTAAACGTGAACCTAAACACAAGTTGGATTTATTTGAAAGAGATTATCTTCCTGAACCCAAAACCGAACACATTTTCAATCGAACAATGCATTTGCAAGAAATCAACATTTAAAGTTCAAAATTAAGCTGTTATGGAGAAATCCAGCTTCAAGATAGAGGGCGTTTTCGTGATGTAGATTACACTGTTCTTGAATAGCCAACAAGCCAGGGAAAACGCATTGTTTTTCTTATTTATTTCACATACAACAAATAATTTCAGCAGAGAAGTATGTATATAAATCATTACTTGTATGAATGAAGAAGTGAATATTTCTTTTTTATCACCACTATATAGAAATACCAGCATCCTATGTCCCCAGCTAGGTCTAATTCACTGTTGTGTACAATACCCCATAAACACCGAGATGTTGTGATTTTGTTACTTATGTCTTTTAATTCCCTTGATGTCATGAAATCATTTTACTTACACTGAGATGACACGTGGCTATTCAATCGAGTGTTGGTAAATGTTAAGGATGAAATATAAGATTAAATTTAGAATAGCTGACATTTGTAAATAAAATTCTTATGATCTCCCAACCTTAGCTGTATGTTAAAATAAGAATAAGACAACTATTTTCTAAGCACTGCAGAAATATATTATTATCATTACAAATGTGTATTGAACATTATTTACTAAAATCAATAAATAAAACATAAATGAAGTTCTATATATATCGCTGGTATTATGACTGAAAACGACAGTTAAATTTTCATTTAACATTTCAAAACGTAGTCCTACTATATAGTCATAAGTATCTCTCTCATACATGTGATAAAAATCAGTCCAACTGCTAGGCCACAAATGGAGATTTTTAAGTTTTTAGCTGGAGATCTGGTCTCTCAAAACTGGAAAGTTTTAATCGATGTTTTCTTTTCATTTTAATGTTTTGTTGTTTTTTTTGCATGTTATAACTTCTGATTGATTTCCTTGTTTTGTTCAATTATTTAGCTGATTAAATGCCTTTTTGAAACTTATAGCACAAATTTTGCATGTTTATACATGTACCAGTTCAATAAAAGATAAAACTTTGTTTATAATTAAAAAAAAACATGTTTGTAAAAACAGCGATACTTTTCTGAAATACATGTAAATTAATTGTCACATATTTATAATTTTTTTACCTAAGCTTCAGGTTCGGAAGTCCTATTGATAATAAGTTTTCGCTATTCTAAATTTAACGTTTTATTTCACGTGTCGTCTCACTGTTAGTGAAATGATTCCCCCCCGACATCAACTGAATAAATAAATTAATAAATAAATAATTTAATAAATTACTATTGTGGTGAGAGAGATTTTCATCACCTAAGCGGTAATCAATCAAAGCTATAAAAACACTAGCCAACCAACTTTATACACAGCAACCAAGTGTGCGTATGTAGGGCACATTCCTAGCAGGTGCTTTGATAATGATATAGTATAATATATTTCGGAATCCTCAACCCTACACTGAAATCAAAATACACAAATATATGAATAAATCCTGACACTAGGGTAGATCAGAGACATATATAACACGTACCCTACATGTCTCTGGGTAGATTTTTTAATTTACGCAAAGCGGATCCAATCAATAATTATTGATAAGAAAAACAGGGCTTTAAATTTTTTATTTCATAACCATTTAACTTTTACTTTAAGTTGACTTTTGAAATTCAAAATCCAACATTTATAATTCATCTGAGGAATAAAATGTGACAGAATCTGAAAGCATGTAAGAATGTGTTGTGTATGAAAAGAACGGTGTAACCTGCATCAAAAACAACAGGGAGTGCCATCTTTCCGAGAGTATCAGAAACAAATATGGCCACTTCCTATAGCCGAAATTTTATAGTTATAAAATGGCTGTATCTCGGTCATTTCTTGTCGGAAAAATGTTTTCAAAATATATTCAGGGAATCATAATCTTCATTTTAAAAAAACTTTTCAAAAGAGTGAACCATCCCTTTAAGATCATCCTCATCACATCATAAAAACCTATAACAAAAAAATTTATCACCACATCTAGGTCATAAACATGAGAATTTGTTTTGATTGTTATTGGAAGTACTCTGTCTTGCAAAATTGTTAGAACCCATGATAGTTGAACAAACTATATCACCATTTGACATAGAGGGATAAGAATTAATGCAGGAAGTAAAAACATGCAAATCTGTGGAATTAGTAAGAGCAGATGTAGCAATATCTGTAGGTATAGGGTCAGATATACTATTAACAATCATAGGTTCAATTCCAGCAAGAGTATTCAGCAGACTGTCTGCAAAGGACAAATCTATTTCACTTGAGGAAGTGACTGGTATATCATAAATATGCATGCCTGATACATCACTTGGGGATACAATATCATCAATACATCGTGTGATCAATGCCTCATCCATCTCACTCAGGTCACTGTTAGGTATAGCAGACAAACTCTCCAAGTTCCATGAATTCTCAGAACTGGAGGCAGTAGGGATCTCTGATGCAGACACTCGAGTCTGCATGTGTACTTGACATTCTGATTTGAAGTCTGTTGTAGACGGCTGCACTGTAGAAACCTCTGATGTATTCCCTCTCCTCTTGGCAATGTACTGGAATGCTTCTTCAGACAACTTGCTTGGATCATCCAAGATTTTAGTCTTTGTGCTTATTTCCCTCAAGGAAGAGAGAAAACCTTTAAACATATATAAAAATTAGTTTGAATCAGCATTGTAAACAAATTAAACATATAGTGACATACATTAGATTGAAAAATACAAGAACTTTATGTGGAGAGATTAAAATGTATGTTATCTGTAGGATGTTCTACTCAAAGGCAAGGACATTTTTGGCTGTGATTATAATTATCTGTAACATTAGATAAGAGACAGACATTTTCTTTAAGGGATATTGAAATTACACATATAAAGACACACTTGGATTGTTCTTAGGTCATTGATTTACAGAAGAATCCATTGTTTTGCAGGTGTTGATAACTTTAACAGATGATTCACTAGGTAAAGTAAGTGTCTCTCTAGCTATCTACTCTTTGTATGAAAACTTTTCCATGTTTTCCATAAGAAAATTCAGATTTTTCTTTGTTAAATAAAATCCAGCAATCAAAATCATTCAACATGAGATTGATACTGTTATAAACTCACCTAGTCTCAAGTTTGGGAGTGAGAGTTTATCTCTAACCCACTCTTTGACGGAATCAGTGAACTGTACATATGTACTAGTCACGACCATAGCCTTAAAGGACTCAAACAATGGCTTAATCATGAAATCAAACTAATAAACATTAAGGAAAATAAAGACAATTAAAATTATACAAGCATTTCTCCAAACTTCTGGGCAAAAGTCCATCATAAATATTTTCAGTTGTCCTGTTGGACAAATAGTTACCGCATGTCACACTAAGACATCATTTATAGTTACGCATCTTTCGACTCTGTCATATTAGGGATTTTTCTAGGCTGTTTTGGAGTCTAGGTACAGGACACATTTCCAATGCAAAAATGGTTTTTACCGTATTTTCTCCAAAATATGCAAAAATTTCCAATTTGGAAAGACAGAATAAAAGATTAAGTTTCAAATTATGTTTTTCTATCATTATGCCAACATTTTAGACCCAGGACCCAGAATTTAGGAGGTAGGATAAGCCAGGAGGATTTAATAGCTTCTTTTAAAGTGTAACATTGGCATGATTACAGAGTTGACATACCGGTGAGTTTAACAGATGTTTGTCACATTAAAAAAAAAACCAGGTGCTCACCTGGCACATTTGCACAGTTATGCAACTGATATTTTCTATTTATTTAGTGTATCTATCATCTTCTACTTTGCACCTATGACACCGAGATTTTGTCACAATTATCCACATATAAAACCCTTACGACACTCTCTTTCATCTTTGTGTTTATAGAAAAAAACAGAAAAACACTCAAATTTCACAAATTTTCAGCCACTTGGCCTTTATCAAGTGATATACATATTGTCGTCTTTCAATTGATAAAGGCCAAGTGGCCGAAAATTTGTGAAATTTGAGTGTTTTTCTGGGGTTTTTTTTGCATACTGATACTTCCCTTTGTAGGATATTAAATTTTATTGATTTCAATATAATTCACAACTTTGTAAATGGTGACTTAACAAAAATGTATACCAAATCTCAAAGAAAACTGATCATTAGTTCAAAGAAGATTTTTAAAGATAAACCAAGCTTTTTTTTATACTTCTTGGTCCCTTTTGGAGTCTCTATGTGAATTAAACCCTTTCTTTCACAAACTTGAGGCTGCTTCACATGGGGATCTTTCCAACATAGTTTAGTTGAAATTGGTCAATTAGTTCTTGGTAGGAACTAAAAGGAGTTGACAACCGCTAACCCAAATATTTTCAGTTAACTAAGTGTGACCTTAAGCTATGACCTTACAGGAGCTATGAAAATTTAAGCATTTTTCAACTTTAATTCAAAGTAATTGCATTAACAGATTTAATTTACTTATGAAAATATTTAATTTACAATGAATTTATTTTTTTGGTAATGAAACATGATTATAAAATACCAATTTCTACTATGTACAATGTGATATCATATTCCACTCAGTATTTCTAGGGACAAAAGAATAATTTTCAAAAAACACAATACTATCTTATTCTTCTTATCATTCTAGATGCCTCTCCACAGAGTGAAGGACGAGATTGCTGTGTGCAGATGTGTAAGTTAATGATCTTAGAAAAGGATACAAGCCAGAACTTCCAGTTTTTCTTCGATTGGTTGAGTATGTAATCTTCATACATTTGATTAATATCACTGCCAGGTTTTTCTGTGGCTTCTATTCCAGTGGGTGGAAGTTTTGTCTGAAGGTCACTAAAAAAGAGAAATTGAAATGCTTTATATCTACATAAAATACTGGTTATGTAATCTAAGTGTATAGTAAATGTACTCAAGTCATCTTTGACAATTTACAGTGGAAACAGACCCCAAAGAAATTGATGAATCCACCCCCATTGTCTGGTATATTTCCTCCTTGAAATTGTCAAAGAACACTGTTCACAGGATAAAAAGCTAAACCAATGTTTCAATTTCTAATGGAACAAAATTGTTTTGCTGTCTTTAATGGTTTATTTTCATTATTATCATATCTCACCTATAAATCTCAATTTTGAGACTAAAATCAGTTTTGTTTACATAATAATGTTATCTCAATGTTATCTTATGTTATATCAGTTCCATTAGGATTGATAACTTTGGCTCATTTAGAAACCAAGCTGTTGGTTTTTTTCTTATCTACTATTTCTTTGGTGTGAATTTATTCAAAAGCTGTGGTGTGGGAAAGACATGTTGGAATTAGATGGAATCCTAAGGAGAAAATGAAACCATATGCAATATATATTAGTAGAAATATCTTTTCTAGCAAAAATTAAAGCTTATATTCATCACTCCCTTACCTATCACCTGAAAGAAGAAACAAAGCTTAAAATACACCAACAAAAAGCCAGACAGATAATAGTGCAAAGTCAAAATAACAATAGACAAATTACTATATGTGTGCATCTGTATCCTACTGAACAATTATCTTTAACAAAAGTGATTATAATAATTAGCAACTAATCTGAAAAATAAGACATGGTCCATATAGACAAGTTAATATTTCAAAACTTACAGATAATAGAATTATATATTTTAAAATCCTAGAAATGAAAAAAAATATGTTAATAATGAAACCACAGCTTTTGAACTCACAAACTTTTCATGGAAAACTATGGTAACCTTTTTTTTGGTTGTTCAGAAATTGAACATCGATATTGTCAAATATTTGTGCTTTAAAGGATTTCAAAACTGGATGAGGAAACAGGACAATGATAAAAAAAAATTCCAACAACTTAATTGACGTGACCTGAAAAACAACAGAAATATCACATTAAATTAGCTGACACTTACAAATTAATATAAAATAAAATAAAACTTGCCACAAATAATTATAATTCAAAAATATTATGTTACCTTACACGATAAGCTTGATTATGTTGTCAAACTTTACATGTAGAAATTTCTTGACTTACTGAATTTGTGAACCCAAGGACTGGATTTCTTGCCGCAAAGCAGCTTCCTCATCTTGCAGGCCCTTACAATCAGCCTCAAGTTTCCGACAGTGCTCGGCAGCTACAATATGGAGACAAGTCAGAAATTTGGGTGAGGGGCGCCCCCTCACGAAAGGGGGCTAACTAATCTTATACAGTTATATGATTAAAAGACATTCCTCTCTCTGAGCCATTGTGCTAACTGAAATTCCCTTCCAAAAGGAGGAAATCCTTTCCAGATTTATTCTATTAAACCTTTTGATAATTTGAATTTTCAAAAGAATAAATAAAAAGTTTTGAAAAAATGCAGAATATTCTTTTTAGATCCCTCAGCAATGCTGCAACAGAAAGAGAATTGTCTTGGGGGAAACAACTGAATCCACTAAGCACTATACCCTCTCAAGCCATTATAATGTATCAATTGTGACTACAATATTTTATAAGAGTCTGTCGTAATTGTTTTGGATACCTACTTTGAAAAAGCATGACAGCCTTGCTTTCTTTAGCTGATGCATCTTCAAGTGCTGGAACCAATGTTCTTAAAGTGTCAAATCCTTTCTGAAATAAACAATCGGCTGAATGATAATACAAATTCTGATCACACAAGTATATAACTCCAAACCGTAACTGCCATAAATGCTGATAATGACAATATCAACATATTTAAACAAAAAACAAAAACCTGTGTACATTCATTTCAGTCCCTGAGGAACAAACACAATTTATATTCCGTCTTACTGTGGTAGAAAACAGACTAATTTGCTCCAGGCATGTGCTTGAATACATTAATGAATTACTGCAAAACAATACAAGCCTTTTATCTATCAAGAACTAGATATGGCAGGTAGACAAAAGTTAAGCTTGTTGTTGCAATTCCAACACAGAAGTGTTATAATAGTTCATGATCAGTGTGTTAGATTTTTAAAAGTAAAGGTAACGAGTGAAGAGTGTCAAGTTCACATTTAAATACCGGGTACTTGGGTAGAAAATGGGTTCCAGGCATTCAAGTACCACTTCAAATCACTCAATACTGAAGTCAAGGGTACCAGTGCAGCATGTAGATAAAAGACTCGGGGATCAATTAAATTGAAAATAAACTATGATTTAGTCATCAGTCATTTGAAGAGATACAAAGGTCTCTACTATAAAAGGTAAATCATGTGTAAAGGTGGGTCCCAATAGGGTAAATAACAACCATGAAACATGTTAATGTAAGCGTACTGTGCATGTGTTTGATTGCTCAATGCAGCTGGATGTTACAACATCTGCATGACAGGGAGAGACAAAACATATGTATCAATTCATTTTGGTCAAACTATACTCCAGTCATGATATGTAGATATATAAGATTTTGGTTTGATAACTTGGGTTTTCACACTACCTAAGTCTACCCAAGTCTTTTCCAAACACAGGATAATCGATGTATCCTCTTTATTCGGCTCATAGTTTTCAACATTATTTGTGTTACTTTTACTTGTTCTGATGTGATAGCGTAATCGTACAAAAGTGGATGATTTTCTCAATGTTTGTCTAATCTTGCTTCAAAATTTTTTTTTCATGTGGGGTGTAAAAACCAGATAAAAACCCAGTTTTTAGTCATATGGTAGGGATCAATTCCTAGAAATCTGTCTGTTTATTTTAGCTCAACAACAAATTAAAATTACCAAATACAGAGTACTTGGTCATTTGATTTCATATCAACTTGCCAACTTTAGCATCCATAAATTTTATATCTATTTATCTTTGCATAGGAATCACAGATATCAAATGTGCAGTAAAATTTCTCACTTTATAACATTGCCGGGGAAAATTTATTATGTCTAGCAGGAAGTATGTTCGTCAATAAATTCATAACAAGTTTAACATGCTAAATTGGTCTTGGAGACTATGTGAACACACAATTTGTATTTTTGTTGTTTTTGTTTACTTATTTACATTCTTGAAAACAAAGAAGTCATTGTCAAGATAACTGGAGTTTTAAACACTGGAGGTTGTTATGGCGTGACAATTACGACAAAAACAGGTTGATCAGATATGTGCAATCACACTTTAAATGTAAAAGATGTAAATCAAGAAATTAGTTGAATTATCAAAATGTAATGGTTTAGACTTAGCAAGAATATTATCTAAAAGTAGGTCAAAGTCCCAGTAAACAAAATATCATTCACCTATGAACAAAAACAAATAACAATTATACTCAATGCACAAATGTAGATATTGTCATAATTTGAGATTATCCTTAAAACAAGTCTGTTGAAGTCACTCACAACAACCTCAGACCAAAAAGATTAGTTTGATGTGACCCAAATAAAAAGCTCCAAAACAAATTTGTTTTTAAGAAGTTTTTCCCATTTTGTTCTTATCAATTTTCGTCCATTTTACAAATCGAAATTCTGTAAATATTGGTCGAGGCACATCATGATGGCCTCAGTGTTTGTATCACAAAAAGACTGAAATAATGTGGATTTACATATAGAACACAAAATAGCTTCAACTGATCCTTGTTACCTGCTCTCAGCTTACCTGTCCAAGGGTACGGAATATGAACTTGATCGTACAACAAATCTACCAAATTTCTAACATTCAATCACTGAAGGTCAGTTGAAGTGGTCAAAACCTGGTCAATTCCAAAACTCGTTTAAACCTATGTCTTTGTAGCATTGTAATAAAACAAGAATTAAAATGGATTAGGTTGAAAAAATAAATAGGTGCAACAACATACCTTGATAACAGCAATACTATAGAAACCATCAGACAAATATTTCACATCTATATATATTAACAACAAAAACCATTGACTGGTTATTGCAAACCTGTATTTTATCTCTGCGTTTGTGCTCTGCTTTGATATGTGATTCTCGTTTATGTCTGGGAATGGGATTTGACGGTCGACCACATTTGTTTCCAGTTTTTGGTGACCTTGGAGACCTTGGTGAAACAGACTTAGGACTTCTAGATGACTGGTCATCTCTTTGGCTATTAACCTACAATTTTAATAAAACAATATCATTACACTCTTACAAGAAATGATGATCAGATTTTGGAAGTTCTGAAAATCCTTGGAAATGCCACACATTGAAGGATTTTGCTGAAAAGTTGTTACTTTTTTTGCATTGAGCCAATTCAGTGACTGTATTCTGAAAATAGATTAAGTACTTTTACTTTTTTTATGTTGTTGACCTAATGCTGTTATGCTGACATTATATTTCTGTCAGCAATGACCGTTACCATCATGGCATATAATTTTGTTAACCTGTGACACAGTGAAAATATAAATTCCTGTCCATTTTCATAATCAATATTTAAAAGGGATGCTATTCTTTGAACTGTCTTCACTCATCTTATTCTTTGTTAATCTTGTTTTCCACAGTAAAGTCAATATGTTATGTACACAGAATGTGTAAATTTGTGATTTATAAATCTAACACTTGAATGAGATGAAGTGTCCCAAGTCCAAGTCAAAAAAATCCTATACTATCAATTTATTTCATCAGAAAAGTCACATCCGACACTGTAATTTTATACTTAGAAACTTTTCTGTTAAACAGAGATTGTTTCAAAGTTTCATTGATTTAGCCTTTTTGCCACATGATATTTAGATATATTTTTACTATTTGTTATTTCAAAGATTTGACAATTAAAACAAAAATTAAAAATTACATGTCTTACACACAGAAGGGAAGTTTTCATCACAAAAATTTAATTTTCTGTTTAAATGGATGATTCTTTTAATTTATAATTCAGAAAATTCAAAATATATACTGGAAACTGAAACTGTTGACTATTCAATTAACTGCTTGATGGTGAAAAACTGAAAATTCTATAGAAATGAGATAAGACATGGCTTTACAATTATATTTAATGAAAATCAGTTTTATATATTACATAGTATGTATATATATATATAAATTATATATATAAAAGTGAATTTCATAAAAAAAAAAAAAAATTATGAAGCCATGTATACTGAAGCAATCTCAAATTTAACAAAATATTTCTTTACAATTCAACAAAAAAAATAAAAAGTAGAAAATATTGTCATTGGGGCCTAGAGTCTAATATGGTTTGGTTAGGCCTATCAGTAATGTTATGATTTAGGCTATGAAAATGTGTAATGTTATCCAGATTCATTTCTTTCTCTTGTAATATTTTGATGTTTTATTGTTTGTTTGTTTGGGTTTTTTTCCGCTTTGAGAGTGAAATCTTTTTAAGTTAAATAAAGGAATCTTTATTTCTCCCTTGAACACCCCTGTTGACGTAAGTAAGCATGAGGCAATGTAACCTTAAAATAGATTGACCTCATCGCACATTCTCATTGGTTGCTAGGATCACGCCTGTCATATATTCCATCGTTCATTGGATCATATATGAACATCATGTGATCATTTCTAAACTGTTTATAAGCTTGCTAAACCCTTTCTAGCTTTCTTGCCAGTTCAGCCGTCAGCGAGGGTAGTCACAAATGAAAACACACACGGAAGCGTGCACCAAGTGATATTTCAGCCGGAGTTATTCAATGTCGAAATTCATTACACGATGATTAAAATTCGAGATGTTGTGTATACAACATGATTTATATCATACTGGATTATATTTAGTACACAAAGCGCTAATTGTGTGGTTAAAAGGGGGCAACGTGCAAGATGAGTTAATGAAAACGCGGGGATATTTTTTTTCACGTGCTGCGGTTGTCATTAAATCAGGACTAAACTTAAAATTAAAATAAATTAAATTGATAAAATAATTTCAGTATGCCTACCTTTAATTTCCGTTTTATTTCCCGATGAAGACTGAGGATATCGGTATCCTCTTCGGGAGTTGATATTTCCTCCAGCTCAAAGCCTTTCATCTTGTTCAGATATTGTTCATTCTAAATCCACCGCGGTTTATATAGGGGTTCCCATAATGCCATGCGGGTAGACTAACGTAACCTCGAACCATGATGAGAAAATATGTGGGAAAAATTTGTTTTGACATATAAATTAAATTTTAGTAATGTTTACATTTTCTCGTTCATGGAGTCGAAAATAAAATATTCAAACGACAAAGTTCCCAGTAATACGTTATAGATAGTTTGACAAGTTCTCGTGATTAATTATGACAGTACACAAGCGGTTGACTGTCGTGTTTATGATAAAGGAACGCGGTTCGGTGCACTTAATGCAATATTTTAAGCGATGCAGTTTGTTTTATTAACGTGATCGACTTATTTGTTTTATTTCTTAATTGGAATAATTAGTTAGAGAGTATTGGAAGTACGGCATTACTCAACCAGTTTTAACTGGTTAAGTTACTCTGTGTTTACTGACTACTGTTAAAAATCTCTGTAAACTTCCTATGTGTTGGGAACAAAGAAGATTCAAGAATGCAATGTGAAAAATTAAATACTTATAATGGGCACATATATTACGTACACAGCCAAAGTCAATAAAAGTACAATTTTGTAAAGAAAAGAGCATTTTCTTCTGTGCATTCAACATTCGTTATGGTCATATGGCGATAGATATTATATTATTAGGACCATATTATTACCTATACTATATTAAGCCCTAGTATAATTCTGTATCTGCTTGGTCTATTTGGACAAGACAGTAGCCTATGTTGTCAACCCTCAGAGGCATCGGTTTATCACCAGAGCTCATTTATTTCATCATTAGATGTATGTTACTGTCGCTTGCATGGTTTCAAGTTTTGTCATTTACATAACCTAGCTGTCGTAATACCAAAGTGCGTCGAAACCGTTTTCTTTTCGAAGCCGGACCTTTAGAAAATATTTTTCAATAGATACATGTGTATATATTATGTTCCTTCTTTTTGATTTACCAGAAAGTGAGAACAATTATCATGTTCCCACTTTTTTGTAAAACCGCTGGTAAATCAAAAAGTGGGAACATGATATATATATTGTTTTAGTAAGATATTTTCTGTTACATCTAATTGCATGTCGCCATGTCCTGTCTGCTACAATGTCTGTCGTCTAAAAAATAACTAAGATATAATTTCAAAATCTATTTTCCAACGAAAAACAACCTTTTTATATCTAAATTATTTATTATTTTTTTCATAAAATATTATAAAAAAATACAAAATTAGAAAAGAATTTCATTTGGTGAGTGAAAATAACAATTGACAAAAATATATAGATCTATTTTTAACTTGAGAAATCCATATATTTCACTACCCAAAATGTAATAAATATTGTTAGGTAAGGATTTTCTATAAATAATTTGTTTTATACTGATAGGTTGATTTAAAAAAGATAAATTTCATTTTATCAGAATAAGGCTGTAACATTCATTACTTGTCATAGATCTATGAGGTGTAAATACCTGAATCATATGACTATTACTAAAATCAAGAGATAAACACTACTATTCATTCATGATTGCCTACGTATGTATTCATTACGTAACATACAATATCTTCATATTTTGAATTTGTTGATAAGTGACATGTTCCACAAAACTAGGAATCACGTGATATTGTAGGGTTATTGGATTTATCACTGACAGTAACTGCAGCTAAATCCCCCAAACCTGTGTTGAGGCATTCCGATATCACAGTACTACCCATGGGTGCGTGCTTTTTATCTTCACCGGTGCCCTAGGATGCGGATTGAGAATATGTTCAGGGGTGAGGGTAATAGAATTATACTAGACTGTTATAATACAAACCATATTAAACATGGTTTGTTTTATAAATTACTGGAAAAATATTGAAGCAATAATTCATTTGAGATTATAGGGAAACGTATTTTTTTTTTTTTAGAAATGATAATAATTATGAAATTCAGAAGCCTACCAGACACGATCTAACTTGAAGTTCCCATGCTTTGAGGGTTGCAAATGTAAAATGTCATCGCCGAGCGATGCGAGCCGCGAAATTTTCTGGAAATTTGTTAGTAATTTTCCGACTTTTTACTTTAAAAATCAAAGTTTTTAATCCTATTTTTTTTCGCTGTGCTTCTGTCTGAATCCATTTCTGGTCACTGGTCTGTCATTGGGTCCGGTTTTAAATATCTTTTAGAAAACACTTGAAATTTGTAAGTCCGTAGACACATTTTTCTGCTTCCAGACGGAAAATATTCCTGGATTCCGCCAATAAACCACACTGCTTATCATTCTCAAAGAAGGTTGTTCTAGCAAAAAAAAAGTAACCTTAAATTGGGACATAATTTCGGCCTAAATAGTAATAGCTTCCAGACACTGTTTTTCTTGAAATGCAGCTGATTGATAGTAAAAATATTTAAAAAAATAGTATATAACAAAATAAATGAAAGAGAAAATAGAAAACGTAAATATCGTCACCTGATATCCTATGTTATAGGACAACGTTTGCCTCGTGGTCCAGGGCATTTCCCCAGAAATTTCTCAATTATTTTTCACATTGCGACTCCTTTTTATCCAGATAATGCATTAAACTAACAAATCAATTATTCACACAAACAAAACTTGAGTTTCAATGAACACAAATGTTACCAGAGCAATTCAAGTGGGTCCAGAAAATTTTTATGTTTAAAGGATCTGGGAAGCCTTTCTGGATTCAGTCTAGAAACAATTTTGATTCCTAAATCTCTGAGAGGCTGTTTTATAGCTTTCAGACACTAAATCTTTATTTACTATTTTCTTATTAAAAAGGAAAAAGAAAATTTGGTGTTACACGCCCCCTTTAAATCCACCAGTGCTAACAGTTTTGCATGTAAATATTGGGACCATCACTTAAGATGTACTAATTTAACAGTTTGACGCGGACAAGCTTGAAACATTTCAACTTGAAGCACCACGCATTGTCACCGGGGCTCTCGTCCAATTGTTATTGATCAGCACTCTACTTAGAAATGTATTGGAAACCATTTTCTAAGCGCAGAGAAAAAAAGAACACCCCACTCTTTTGTATAAAATAAAGAAGAACAATTTATACACTGTCTAGATGTCATACCATAGCATTGGCTTTAAACATGTACATGTTTGAAGCTAAATAAAGAATTATACTTCTCCATGACACCTGGTCCCACTTCTGCATTATCAGAACTCTGTGTTTGTCCAATGTTTACCTCTGTGTAATGTCTCTTGATCTTCCTGACGATCAACACTATGATATCTGTGATTTTTTATACTGACATATTTTCCTTTTTTTTCTACACGACCAATCATGTCCCGTGACCATGGTTTGAATAATAACAATTTGTATTATAATGAAGCTTTAGCGTGCACCCAGTTGTGTTTTTTTTTTTACTCGGAGGTTCTTCAAGGAAAAAAAACCACTCATCTAATTATATACTGGGCTACAGATATCTGATTCCGAATTACTTTCTATTGTTAAAAAAAATCCAAGGTACTTGTACTACTGAATAATTTTCAAATTATTAATAAAAGTGTGTGTTCAGAGGGCATGTGACTAACTTGTCACATAAGTACCGGATAAATAGAATATATAGAGAGATTATTACCTGTTAAAGTTCATATCATGTCATATCATAATACCATATATGGTATGTATGCTACATGTAGTTATTATTGTCTCGTGGTGACAAAGGATTCTGTAGGGGGTAGAATTAATGTTTAGATGTTAACTTGTATGTTATATTCCTGTTTTTACAATAATTTGGGTATCAAAATTAAACATCCGCTACCCATCATCATCATATTCTATGGATACCTTTCATCAATTTATTTAATATTACTTTATCAGTAACTTGAATTTCAAATGATATTACGCAACTCTCATTGTATTACTCATTCTATTACTTTAGTTTTTCGTTATTTTCTGCTGTATATCCAAACATCAATTTATATATGTATAGTCTACCGGGCAAATACTTAATGTTTCTCCGACTAAATAATTGGTATCTAAGGAGATG